>JAOBRB020026161.1:0-15834 GCA_027575285.2 Zoanthus pulchellus | reverse complement strand
TCACCTCATCAACTGAAAACACGATCCCTGGGCACTACACAACGTGGGATGTTTCCATGGCAATGCCTTATATGGATAAGGAAAGCCAATTGATTGTTTGGATACAAAAAATTGTTCAAAATGGCAAAACCTCCCAGTAGTCAGAGGGTTAATATTGTGTGTAACAGTTTGATTTTTTGTTAATATTGTGTAACAGTTTGAGTTTTGTTAATATTGCGTATAACAGTTTGATTTTTTGTTAATATTGTGTAACAGTTTGAGTTTTTGTTAATATTGTGTATAACAGTTTGATTGTATGTTAATATTGTGTGTAACAGTTTGATTTTTTGTTAATATTGTGTGTAACAGTTTGATTTTTTGTTAATATTGTGTGTAACAGTTTGATTTTTTGTTAATATTGAGTGTAAGTTTGATTTTTGTTAATATTGTGTGTAACAGTTTGATTTTTTGTTAATATTGTGTGTAACAGTTTGATTTTTTGTTAATATTATGTGTAACAGTTTGATTTCTAACATTTTTAAAGTTGTTCTTGCTGAAAAAATGTAAATAAAATATTTAAACTAACAGTTTATATCGAAATAGAAGTGCTGCAATATCCGAACTGCAAAATGTTATTACAAGTCGATGTTCATAGCCAACCCTACCGCATGGATCATTTTTTCCTTTATTTCAAGTAAAAGTCGAGTCCAAAATTAATAAACAAAAATAAATCAAATACGGACATACACAAAACATGAAATCAGCATTAGAATGAATATATATACAATTTATTAACAAGAACAATTAAAATGTTTATAAACATGAACTCAACATGAAATTGCAATAAAAGAACGCAGTGTCTAGATGCACGGCAGCCCGTCAAGGTCTAAAATTAACTAAATGTCGGGCAGTCCAAAAATTTTAAAAAATAGCGAAGGAATCGCTTTCAACAGCCAGATCAAACTAGTTTTATTTTGTTTAGAAATGTGAAGCGCTTCTTTTGAGCGAGGCAGATTGCAATAAGCACCATTTTCCTTGGCTCGGCATACTCATACAAACGACTGGACACTTGCAAACAGTACGATACTGCCCGTCACGGTCTAAAATTAACTACATGCCGGGCAGTCAAAAAAATCTCGGTATTTTTAGTGCTAAACCTCACCCAAACCCTAAGCCTAACCAGTGCTGAGCAAGAAATGTAGCGTAATCTGGAGACTGGAGTGCATGATTATTTCGATTTTTACTTCGCTTTAAAAACGACGATTCTTTTTTTGTCAGTTACGTGATACGCAGTCAGAATTGAATGAAGACCAGAAATCGTGCTTATTGTAATCTGCCTCGCTCAAAAGAAGCGCTTCACATTTCTAAACAAAATTAAACTAGTTTAGTCTGGCTATTGATATTTTTGAAAAATTTTGGACTGCCCGACATTTAGTTAATTTTAGACCGTGACGGGCTGCCGTGCATCTAGACACTTTGATAAAAGAAACTATCGTTTTAACTTGCCACGTCGGGCGATTATTTCTATGTCATCGTAGACCAAAGGACTCGACCTTGTAGATAATTCAGAGAAATCGTCTCTGATTTCAAGAACATGAAATCTCCTTCCATTAAAATACGATTGATCAAATATCACACAAATTGCACATTAAGAAAGATGAAAGACTCATAAAAGCACGCTTTTTCCTTTACAAATGTTAAACTTTGCAAATTCATCTTCGCCTTGCATTGAGACAGCAAGAAACAAAGACAGCCGCTGTAGGATTTTATTTTATTTGCATTATAATTGATATAGTATTGAACTCACATATTATTAATATTCTTTCAAACTATGAATAATTGAATCTATAATATCAGGAGTTCAACACCATTTAATAATACTATTAGCTTTCGATTTTTCTGCCATTTTGCAACAGAAACATTTAGTCACGCATGCTCAGTTGTATATCGGCATCACTAACCGAGTTTAATCGGCAAGGGAACCATAGTGCTTACACAGCAAAAAGTTGACCATGACGCGGCTAGAAGGGTAACTCTCAGTCTATCTCCGAAACCCAGCCACTCGGCTAGGTGGGTGACCCTTTTAACCGAGTAATACTTGTATTTCTCATGCTAACGGTTTTTGTCGTGTTACAATTTATATTATGTATGAAAAGTTAGCTTGGCCAAAGTAATTCGGTAAGGCTAGTGACCAATCTACCCGAGACAATTCTGCTCAATATAAACAGGGCTTAAAACAATCTATCCTTTATGCAAGAAACTCTCATGAAGTTCATCAGACAGAATTTTTTGAGAACTTATTATTCAGTGTAGAAAAATTTCGGAGTAACTACGGAATACCCTTCAACTATTGTTCTCTTAACCGCGCATTTATTTTTAAAGAACGACGAATGCGCAGGAATAAATTATCAACAATTGTGGAGTATTTTTTCGCACGCGACCGAATGTGATGTCTATTGGTAGAAACCGGTAAATTGGATTCGAAGAGAATGAATTCCAAGACAAGAACTACAACTGCTAGTGAAATGATTGTATCATACACACTTGGCACAATAAAAAAACTACTGCTTGATTTTGAAACCCTTCTTTTATGCTAAGGATATTCAGTTACAAGATCTTAAAATAATAGATATGCTATACAAAAATAATCTCGGTAAAATTTCCGTATTGGGCGTACTATCGTTTGATCATATAAACTAAACCTTACCGAGACACTATTTTCTATAGTTAGTACGCCCCAGTACAGAAATTATCCCCAAGCAATAACCCACGGAAACTTTGAATGTAGAGAGAGGCAGCAACTTCACATCCCTACACGGGAATTCCATTATACTGGAATTCTTAAAAAAGCGCCAAGGCCTCGCCGTTAAGAGTATTAAAACATATTGGATAGAATTATTGCAAAACGTAAAAAACAACTTTAAACGTTTTTATTAATATAGAAATATAATTCATACTGACAAAACAAATTATATGGACAGCTTTCTTCGCTGTCATAAGCTAGATCTTCGTATAGTACCAATAATTATGGATAATTTTTTTTACAACTTGGTCCAATTATATTTGCAAAACCTTGCATGTGTTTCTTACAGCTCTGATGGAAGATTTGAATGTAACATCAAGTAAAAAACAGATTTAAAAACCTTGAACAAAAGTCTTCAAAATTCAGCAAATCCAAGATCAACGTATCTTAAGCAAAGTGCTGAATTGGTTTTGGCACAGGTCTCCAAACGATCAAGTATATTGGACTTCTAGGAAGATCAACATAGCACAGTTCATTTGTACGATGATCGAGTTTTCAGGGTTTCAAGGTACAAATTTTCACATTTTGATATGCAAATTTTCAAACTTAGCCAGCGATCTAAAAATAGATGAACGTCTTTCTTAAACTCAGACTGCAGCCTTTTTTTTCTCTGCACAAAATCAAACCTGTTCTACTCTGAACTATCTATATACATAAATAATGCAGAAAAGTCACTGCAGCGATTCATTTGCGTTCTCTATTTTCTGTTCCATATACTGTTTGCATCCCAGGAGCCACAATCAGCAATTTTACAGTCCTGCTTTGGTCTTTCATTATAAGTCTCTGTTGCTTCTATCTCATCCAAAACACTAGCTCCCTCAATAACTTGCCTGACAAAAAGAGAACAATAGAAATCATTAGAACCAATCAGCGATGCCCCCTGGTGACCCTATTTGGTTAAGCGCTAGGCATAAAAAAGCGCTAGATGTTAAAAGTGAAGTGCAAGAGGAAGTGAGAATGACCAAAGAAGACGTTCAAGAGGGAAAGGACAAAACATGGACCAGGGCCCATGGACCCCCTCTCTGGACCGGGTTTACGGACTACTTGTAATACTTGTAACGTTGTTTGAACCGGGTACTTGTAACGATGTATGGACCGAGTCCATGGACTTGTGGAGTAGACTCAATTGCACTGACAGAGGTTTATTTTGATTTATTTCTTATTCTTTCTCTTTATTATTACCCTTTCGTGTTTCTAGGTAACAAGAAGGGGGTCCATATAAGTGGTCTATGGACCTGGGTCCAGAGAGGGAGTCCAAGGACACATGGTCCATGTTTGTCATTCCCCCGTTGAAGGCACAAGTGGAGAAGGGCAGCAAGAGTGAACATTGGTTTGGAGAGAAAGGATGCCATGAATCATGATGCCATGAGATAAGGAGAGAAAGGACGCAATGAATCATAACGCCATGAGATAAGGAGATAAAAGATGCCATGAATCATAATGCCATGAGATAAGGAGAGAAAGGATGCCATGAATCATGATGCCTTGAGATAAGGAGAGAGAGGATGCCACGAATCATGATGCCATGAGATAAGGAGAGAAAGGATGCCATGAATCATGATGCCATGAAATAAGGAGAGAAAGGATGCCACGAATCATAATGCCATGAGATAAGGAGAGAAAAGATTCCATGAACCATGATGCCATGAAATAAGGAGAGAAACGATGCCATGAATGATGATGCCATGAGATAAGGAGAGAAAGGATGCCACGAATCATGATGCCATGAGATAACGAAAGAAAGGATTCCATGAATCATGATGCCATGAGATAAGGAGAGAAAGGATGCCATGAATCATGATGCCATGAGATAAGGAGAGAAAGGATGCCATGAATCATGATCCCATGAGATAAGGAAAGAAAGGATGCCACGAATCATGATGCCATGAAATAACGAGAAAGGATGCCACGAATCATGATGCCATGAGATAATGAGAAATTGGTACTAAAGTGGAGTAAACCCGGCCACCGCGAATATGGGGACAAACCCAGATCAAAACTGGATAGATAATGGTGATGACGCATCACTGGCTGTCTATTATTTACAAAATGAAGGCCCTATGGATTTAGTGTTAGTTTATGTCTGAGGAAAAGCTTTGACATAGTTTTGCTATCTCTGGTTTGACAGGACAGTAAAACAACGGGTCGTGATATGCAAAATAAGACAGACGCAAGTGGAGATGGAGAAAAAGAATGTTGGTTTGGAGACAAAGGATGCCATCAATTGAGTAAGATGGAGAGTGGGAGTTGGAGAGATTGCTATCCAAGTGGGTAAATCTGTGATGTATGAAACTTTTGATACAAGCATAAATTTTGACTGTGATCAATTAATCAATCCAATCTTTCTATCAATCATAATTAACTTAATCAATTCAGTAAAAACGTTTTTTCTTACCCGAATGCAACATATTTTGTATCCATCCATGGTGCTGGCTGTAGTGTAATGTAGAACTGGGAGCCATTTGTGTGTCGGCCCTTGTTGGCCATACCAAGAATTCCTCGCTTGTTGTGAGGAATTGAAAAATCTTCATCTAAAAATTCATAGATGAGAGGATAAAATGGCTGCATTACTATAGTACCATAATAATTGTGAATTTTAGATTTAGAATAAAAAGTGTTAAGAGAAAAATGAACAGCAAATTTGCACAAATCATGGCTAGACAGACTACACTTGGTTAAAAATCACTCTTTTATTAACCCTTTCAATCCCAGTTGTATTGTTAAATTCTCCCCACTTGAAACAATTCTTTTCATTGAACATGCTTGAGAGAATTTTGTTTTTTATCTCAAGCAGTTTTCCCTGTATTATCAATTTTCATTTTCTCATTACATAAAGTCTTAGTTTGTTTTATGTAAGGAGAAGTTAAATGTTGATAATTGACTGGGATTAAAGGGGTTAATAATCTTGCCTAAGGTAATAAAACTTAGTATTATGTTTGACCATCCTTCCGTATCCTCTATTTAACAATTAGACCAAGCAGACAAATAAACTATGAGTCAACAACCCAAGAAGCCACAAGCCAAATACAAACAATTCATAAAAACACGAATGTAATGTCCCTGAAGATATTGTAGTTTGATTTTCAGGTGAGGCCTGGGTTCTGTGCATCCCTTCATTTCTAAATTGAGGTGTAGGACCCAGGGCCCATCTGAAAATCAAGTCGATGATGTTGTACACTGTTTAATAAAAAATGAAATATGAGCTATGTGAACAAACAAAGGGTTGCAATAAAGTAACGTAACAGGCAATGCCAAAAAACTAAACCCGGCCTAATGGTCCAATGCAGAACTGGTGTTTATCTTTGGTTTCTGTAGTCTTGAGCAGATGATAGTCACTAGATTCTGCTGGACACTAATCCATCGCTCCCAGCAGACACTGATACTCATTTACCTACCCTTGTAGAATGGAAAGAATTAGATGAGTAGCCTTACTAGGAAAAAAAAGGTGCAAACCAAAAAATCAAACCTTGGCAATCAGCCAGGATTAAACTGAGGACTTTGTGGTTGGAAAGCAGAGATTTGACCAACTGTGACAACCATGTATGTTGTTAAATTTGAAACAAAAACTACTAAAAGACATGTAAATTGAAACCCTACAGACTACATTATTACCAAGAGCTCGGGGATCTGTTTACTAAGATTTCTCATTCTACCTTCAAACACAGGACCATAGATGGATTCTCCACCAATACCTCTGCCACCTTCAAAGTCTGTTAACCAAAAAAACAATCTTACTTTAATCAATATCTCACAGTTAACTCAAATATTGGAATCAATGGTTTAATGACTACTAATCTGATTACACTGCAAATAATGCAGTGTGTGATATGATAAAAGAAAATCCCTTGAGCAAACTCCTTTGATCAAGATTAATATAAATTATTATGATAATCAATATTTTGAGTTTTACTCATGTAGCCTTTAAAGATCATATATAGCCATCTATTTTATTCTTAACACCAAGCAACAACCTGCCACTTAAGATATTAAGGGAATTACATAGAATTCTGGCAGCTCCTAATAGCCATGCTTTTTGTAATGTACCAAAGTGAAGATCTTGACTGATTTGAGAAAGCCACGATTCAAACCTTGTAGAGATGATCCGATGACAATGGGAACTACCTTCCCTTCTCTACAGTTCCAAATTATGTTTTTAGTTCTCTTATTATAATTATACTATAACAATTATTTTTTATTATTATTACTCTACACTTAAAAATTAGTGACAACATAAAGTTTACAAAAATTTTCATCAGAACTATGAATGCCTTACCTCCTCCTTGTATCCATCCATTGGGTACAACCCTGTGAAGCAGTGAACCATTGTAGGACAGTTTCAGAGGTGGGTCATGTCTCTCAGTCTCAACTGATTTGCCAAGACACAGTTGTTTAAAATTGTCACAGGTCTTGGGAACCCGATTAGTGAACAACTAGCAGAGAGCAAAATAAATGTACAATACCACAGCATAAGACTTTCAAAATCTATATCCTTTACAAGCCAGGTAGCCTTTGCTTATTTGTAGTTTCTATAGTTATAAAATTCTGTATACTAAGCACAATCAGCACAGGTTTCAATAGAAGGCAGCTACTGATGGCGGACCGCCTATTATGAACAATAAGTTGAATGCTTTGGACTGACTGTGGTATCCAAATTTCCTAGACACTTTCAACCGCTCTCTTTGTTTTAAAAGTAAAATAGCCTTTCTAGGTTTACTAAACAGGAATTGTAATTCATAAATCTCTCAATTCTAGCAACCTTTTTTAAAAAATTTGTGCAAATTACAGAGGTTTACTGTAGGAAAATAATGAATGTCACATCTACTAATGCATTAAGTTTCATCGCATGATTTGCAGCAGAGAATTCTCTGTCAAAATCATAAATAAATGTATTATTTGCATAACATAACTAACGCCAACATTTCAAACACAGCCTGCTAATCCAAAAGTTCCCGAAAGCCCTGAATCAGTTATACTATTCAACTCTATAACTTCCAAAACTTTTAAATAATGATTATAATAATAATAATGTCACATTTCTATTGCACCAGCTACATCACCGGTACATTACAAACAAATAGAATTCTCGGCAGTGAGGGTCTTAGATTGTCTGCAACAGCAACTCACATACAGACATATTAATAACCATAAATGCCCTCAGTACTAGTGATAAAGACAGACCACAACATCGTGATAACTACCCTGCTCTTTGTGAGAAGTTTGTGGGTTCTTTTACTGTAAGTTCCCCAACAGAGAGATCAAGAGACTGGACCTACGGTTTAACATTGTTATCTGAGAAGACACGAAAATCTTACCATTTGCAGATGTTAGAGCAAAGTAAGTACTTTCTCCTCAATTATTTTAAGAATCTGAGTGTTGGTCTGGCCAGGAATCAAACTTGCGACCTCCCGCACAGCAGACTGCATGGTGCCTTACCAACTAGGCTAACCAGGTGGCAGTCTCAACACGCAAACTATCACTGAGGGCTTTTTTTAAAGTTGTGGTGAATAAATTAACTTATAAATAAATTGAATTAACAATGTTTGCAAACCTTACCTCAATGATAAGTCTTCCTACAGCATCATTTCCAATGGCTATATCCATATAAACAAAGTCATGCTGAAAAACAGGTGAAAGAGTTAGTGTTGGTAAGTTTGATTTACAGTACCTGCACAAATCTGTTTATATAAAACTATTCTCACAACTTAAGCCTACCATTCTCATTGAACAAGTTGGAAACTAAGAAATCAATATTACTTTCAATCTTCAGTAGGTTGCTCTGATTTTCAAATTAATTTTTATTTTCTCATTCTAACCCATGACATATAATGGAATTAATGCTCAGTCAAAAATGACAACTGTCCCAAAACTGTATTATTTGCATGTTTCAAATCTAAAAAAAAACATTAAAGGGTTCTACTTCTCATCTAAATAATAAAAAAAGTGATATAAAGACTTTAAAATTGGACACAAAGGCTATGCATATGCATGTTAACAGACAGTAATAAACATGTAAATTATACACTGTATAAAAGAAAGAATACTTTACTGACATTTCAGATGTTAGTCCTTTGTCAGACTAAAAGTTAACAGACATTACCTTAGTATCAAGAAGATGGTTCTTATAACTTTCTTTCATCATTGCATGCCACAAAGGAAGAGGTCTACACAAACCAAAAATGACAAATAAATACAATTACCCAGTTGACATCAGATTTCTTTTTATAACAGATAAAGTCAGAGACTCCAAAGTTGCCTTATTATACAAGGGTTTTCATTAATAATAATGGGTTTTTAAGTTTACAGAATAATACAATTAAGTTATTGTAATGATGCCAGGTCCAAAACATGCTTCATTATTACAATGGGAACTTTGCTGTAAGAAGATTTATTATATTGGGTCTCCATGCATTATAGGCGAATTAATTTTTGTCAATAAATATGGCATTGTTTACAACTTGCTTCATCAGCATGGATAAGCTGGCTAACTTAAGAAACTTTGCATTGAACTAGCAAAATGATAAAATTTCTAATACTATATATTAAAAACAGTTTATAAAAAAATTTGGGCACAGTTTCAACTGGGTGGCAAAACTGTTAATGAGCCATACATTCTCTGTAAAATCTACTGACAGTATATCAAATTAGAGGAACACTATTTAGTATGATGTCACTCTCATATTTTCACAAGATGTTGAATGTACAAAACACTAGATCAATATCTTCAGTTCTTGTAATCTTAAACAGAAATTGGTACCTTTCATAAATTTATAAAAAAATCCTTTTCAGCCTGAGAAAAAAAATTTAGACCTGAACAAATCCTTGAAAGTTCTCTAATGTCATAAAATATGTGAGTGGGTGAAATGAAAAAAATTTGTAATCATCAATCACCACAAACCTTATTAAAAACAATAGCTATTGTGTTTTGTTTGAAGATGAAAGTATCACAGAGTTAATACCTAAAGTCTTTGTAATGATGATTTTCTTCAGCCCATCTCAAGAACTGTTCATGTCCTCCAATCAGTTGACCATCCACAAAAACCATCACACTCTCATCAAATCCCCACATTTCACCTCTCAGCTCCTACCAAAACACGAGCTTTTTAATTGTCAATATTAATAACAATAATAGTGATGATAAGAACAATAATAATAATAATAATAATAATAATAATAATAATGGAGTGAGATGGTACAGGCATGTGTTAAGGTGGGATGATGGCCATGTTTTGAGGAAGGCATTGGAGTTTGAAGGGAAAGGAAAGAGGAAGCTGAAGTGGACAAGGAGAGTAGGAGTGTTGGTTTGAAGAGGGAGGATGCAATGAATAAAGCGAGATTGAGAGTGGAAGTGGGAGAGATTGCTGGTAGAGTGGGGTAAATCTGGCCACCCCCGTTTACAGGGATAAAACCAGATCAAAACTGGATTGATGATGATGAATTCCATTCTCGTAGAGAAAGCATCCAAATATGGTTTGAAAAATCAAGAATTTTTAATTAACTGCACCCTCTAGGTTTTCCAGGGGCTTTTGACCTTGCTTTTGTGTATATCAACAATGTCATTACAGGCAACTTGAAATTAAAAAGAACTAAATAATTAAAAACAATAAAACCACAAAAAGTAAAAATAGCCCTTGAACTGAGTAGAATCAGAAGAAAGTCAAAAGTTGTACCATCAAGATATGCTCAATATCCAAAAGAAGACAATCAAGTGAAGCTCCAAGGCTGACAAGGCAGCAGCATTATAGTGTTTTGCATAAGTACCATGCAAGCACAAAAAATCTTAAGTGATCTAGATATATAGTTGTAAGTAATGTTAGAAAGATTTTATAATGAAATGCCAAAGAGGCCTTTTGTCTTCGAATGGACCAATCACAATGTGAATGGACAAATCACACTCGTGACGTCAAAGTAAGATAACAGTGTAGCTGTCTCCAGATCATTTTGATTTTCACATAAATTATGTAAAACACACAAGTTCTGAGATATTTTAGCTTATTAATGTTTACAAACAGCACCAGTTCTCAATGCAAGTACATGCACACTAAAGCTTTTGTATTTTTCGTTAGCACTTACTGTAGGGATAGCTATAATTATTAATAATATAATAATAATAATAATAAAAATACTTAATGATATAGCACAAATATAAGAAATATTTTGCATTGCTTTTCAAGAATAGAAAGTTTAAAAAAAATTAAAATCTAGTATAACATACTAAAATACATGTTAACAGTAAGAATAAGATACTTGGCCAAGTTTACTAATGAAGACAAGATCGAGAGCTTTCAACATAAATTATGTCATTTTCGTCAAATGTAATTACTAAACATTTTCATTTTGGTGAAATAAGCCTGAATTTTAATATGGAAAATGGGTTCATCCTCGGTGTATAAACCTGTAAAGGTTTTTTTTGTTTTGTCACTATTATGTTTGTTCTATCTATTGTCTTCACTTCATTGTTTTCTTTGTTCAACATCAATGCTGAACTTCAGGGGTTCCAACACCATGATATACTGTAAACCCATAAGGCTTGAAGCAAAGTCAAAGAACTTTCTGAAACAAACCATCTGTTCCATTCCATTTTCAGAAAAGTACAATCAAGTGAGCTTTTTCTGTTGTTTCCGTGATGTTTATGAAATGGACTTATCATATGAAGTGGATTTATCAATTTTTTTGTTTCTGTCACAGGAGAAAAACAAAGCATGTTTAGAAAAGCTACAGCAAGCACGAAAGATCAAATGTATAAAGTTAATGTCTACAAAAAATAATTATAATGAGAACTTTTTATTGCTCATGAAGTATTATCATGTTTTGCCCTAGATGAGAAAAAAATGCTTTTAAATTTCTTCAGGGAAGAAGACTGCTGCCTAAAAATAATGTTGAATCGGTGCCAGCAAAAAGAAATATCAACAATACCCTTTTTTTAGCAAAGATTTTGTTTTAGCAAAATAATTTTTAGTGAAATCTCCTTTTGATTTTCGTTTTAAGTATCGTTGCGTATTTTCCATATCTTTCAAAATTCCAATTTTCTTGGTGATTTAATAAATTTTGCGGCAATAAGGCTGTCCTTTTTGTTGTGACATGTTCGTGCAAGCAAAATCGGTTTGAGATATCATGCTGTTAACTTTGTAAGAATATTGCAACAGCATGCATGTCTTAGTCTAGACTTAGACTTATCGTCACCTCGTGATATGAAATGCTAAATTATCAAAAATAGTGTTACATCAAATAAAATATATCATCAAATGAATCTATTGATTTTATATAGTGTATAAATTTATCTATACAAAGGTTTAAATGTGCTTTAATACAATTACAGAACTGACAGTTTAGAGACTTGCATCGTTCTCAACAGCGGCTCTCGAATACTTTTTTATATTAATAATGCTCTCAGTACTTGACAACAAATTCAAAAGTATAAACCAAACTATAAAAACAGCCATATCTACACACAAAATATTTCATTTTATACCAATCAAAAAGTACATTATTGAACACTTTTATATTATATACACTAACGGATGCTATTTTCGTTCCGAACGCAACTGTTAAAGTTGGGACTACCTTTTCGATTCTGAACTTACCTTCTTCTTTGCCTTCTGGAAGATCACCCAGTCACATTCAAGAAGCCCAACTACGAGGGGCTCATCGAAAACTTGAGGGTCTCTTTGCTGTAATTGCTTTAAAAATACATAGGAATCTTCACAAAATGACCAAACTATTTTCAATTTATTCAATCTAAAATACTTACTTGAGCAGCTCCTTTCACAGTATGGAATTCGACGGCCTTTAAGTGGCCAAAAATGGTAATCTTAATTCTTTTCGCCATGTTTCTCATCCTTCATCTTTTACAATGACCGGGCTCAACTTGTTGCTATAGTAACAACATCAAGTTCGAACCCAGACTCCGTGAACTTTGACCAAACGCCTGCATGGAAAACGCATGAAACAACGAGTGACCGTAATTTTACAAGAGATGACATCCTTTCTATAAACATTTGTTTTTTTAAAACAATTTTTAACAGGTGATTTTAGTTTGATTCACGACAACAACTTGTAGTCACGTGCAAAGGAAAACTTTACTGGAAGCGCTAGTTAAAGAACTAACTCTGTTTCCATTCAGTTTTTGTTGTACACTTTCTCTAAGCTAAAACTTTTAAAAACTCAATCGAGGCATATAACTACTGTGAAAAATGTTTCTAAAACGTTTTCCTTGCTTTCGCTGAATTACGGCTTCCTCAGGGAAAGCCATTTATTCTTAAATTTGGTTTTGGCTATGTGACTCTTCACAGGACTTCTTTGTTAATTCTCGATTTTTATTTCTTTATTTCAATATTTGTCAGTCGCAGGTTGTTTTCGAGTCGGTATTGAAAATTGGAATACAACTTTGAACTTGATAAACAGTTTAGCCTTTAGCTGGCACTTGTCGTAGCTGGCTACCCGTACTGATGCCGGAGTCCTAAAAAGGACGAAACAACTCTCTACGGTTGAAGTTGCTGACTTGTTCCAAGCTCTTACTCACATTGGTTCAGTAGTTTTCTAGCTATTCAAATTGATATTTCTCTCAAGCTGGCACCAGGGCGGGGGAAGCGGTGAAAATATTAAAACTTCACCAAAAGCTCGATTAGTAGAGTATATTAATGAGCAATAAACTAATTGCATACACCAGGAACCATATATATTGTCCTTGTAGTGCTAACCATGAGTTTTGATCTAGTGAGTAGAGCTTATAAAGTGTGGCCGGGAAAATGAGTAAGCAATTTTATTAAAGGAAGCCATACAACAACCTTTGTCAGAAATCTTTAGTTTTTTAAAAAGCAATATGTTAAGTGCTTACAAAAAGATAGCATAAAGATCTAATTAAAAAAGCACCAAAGATCTTTTCACAAAACGTAACTCACTAGTTTCGTCATTTCCTGTTTTGCCCATGCGCGGCCGGCTGAATATAAATCGTTGTTTTAAACTCACACGCGCGCATGCGCAATGAATTAATTATTCCAGTGTGAGAAAGTGTCCTTCGACTTTTAATTGTTTGACATATGTTTGCTTAAAGGTAAAATGAAAAAGTTATTAAAGCTGTAAAAAGTATTTCTAATATAAAACACCTAAAAAACCAAACGTTTTCGACTTAAAAGTCATCAACAGAATCTTGAAGAAGACTTTTAAGTCGAAAATGTTTGGCTATGGTTTTTTATATGTCAGTATATTTGAAAAAATTTTTACGGCCTTAATAATTTTTTTCGTTTTACTTTTAATTGTGGACTGATATAAATTTAATCCAAATCACGTGATTACTTTTGAGCACGAGGAGACAGCCATCTTGAAAGGAAATAAACGTCTGAACAGACATAACTATAATAAAACGTTACATAAATATAAAACCCACACAAAAATGAATACTGCTTTATACGTCGCAGCCAGTTAACTCTCGTTGACGATGAACAGTTAAACACTAAAGAGCAAAATAATAGTCAACACGACGTATATAAATTTAAAGAAAACAACTATATTTCGGCTGGCTAAAGCAGCCTTCTTCAGGTTTGAAAACTTTTTAAAAAATTCTTAGTTCAAGCATTGGTTTCGGCTCCATTAAATCCTGTACCAATTGTAGAACAATTTAGGTGGAGCCACCCACTAAGTGAGCACAGTAACTGAACAACGTTAGTAAAGTAAGGAAAATCAATAGATAATCCGTTAAAATCAGTATTCGCCACACAACAAGCAACAACAACAATATCAAAAATTTAACAAATAGATTCCATGTTGCCGTGCGTCTGTTCAGTAATAGATCACAGATGACGTCAAAATGTGGTAAGAACAAAAAAGTGGCACACGAGGCGATAAGCCGATGTTCTTACCAAAATATTTCCCCAATTCTGATTGGCTAAAAACAAACGTTTAATTCACTATAACCAGTTACTGATGACCAAATTTGGAAGAATTTTGACTTTAATGAGGAAATGATGTCAAAAATGCAGTGTTTTTGCAGGTTAAGGCACCGTTAACCGAGAAGACCTGGAGACTAACTTGTGTTATTTTTGGGAGACACACATCAGAAATGGCTGCGAGTAGGTTGAAATTTGTGAAAATGATAAAGCAATTAATGAATTCGGCTTTCGTAGGATATGAAGAATTAATTAAGCGGATCTCGGAAGGGTGTTATGCACCTCGGCCTACGGCCTCGGTGGATAAAACCTTCCTCGATCCGCTTAATTCTTCATATCCTATTCAGCCTCATTCATTAGCTGCTAAATGGAGTACGCGCGTGCAGGACTTACAAATATACATCTAAATATAGAATGTAAAAGGATACAATCGAATAACTTCTGTCAAACAATTCAAGGCTTTTAAGTTCCTTTACTGATGCTCCGTATTTCTGCACCTTGTCATAGTAGCGTCTGTAGAACTTTGTAAAGGTCTTGCTAAGTATCTTCTTCTTAAAACCTTGCTTCTCTAACTTGGTCAATAAAAGCTTGTTTCTTGTTACAAAGTCACTCTTTTCACTACAAATTGTTGTAGATCTCACCAGTTGAGAAACGTTGCTTCGCTCAATAATAACATTTAATGATGATAATAGAAATTCCGCCTTAGTTAAAAACGAGTTTTTGACTGACGTTTTGCAAACTTAAGTCCTTCGTCCGATTCTGAAGAAGAACATCAGTTCGAAGCGTCAGTCATAAACGCAGTCAGTTGCAAACTATCTTTCATAATAAAGATTTACAATTGTCATAAGGCATAAAGAACTGAAAATAAAGTTTCCATTCATATAGAGCTATACACAGATTTAGAAAACTTTTCGAGGAAGGTATAATGAACATTATTACTATTATTATTGTTATTATAATGATGATGATGATTATTATCATTAATATTATTATCCGTTTATCATTATCCGTTTACCATTGCCATTGCCATTTCACTGTCACTGCCACTGCAACTGCCACTGCCACTGTCACTGTCACTGCCACTGTCACTGTTACTGTCACTGTCACTGTCACTGTCACTGTCACTGTCACTGTCACTGTCACTGTCACTGTCACTGTCACTGTCACTGT
>JAOBRB020026052.1:0-15839 GCA_027575285.2 Zoanthus pulchellus | reverse complement strand
GCCACTTCGACCCCCAGCGACGATATTGCCTTTCACCACGTGGAGCTGTAGCGGTCCTCGTTGTAACTAATATATATTTTTTTCTAATAAAAATATGTTGACCACTGTCGAACGCACTCTGTTAATCTTTGATTACTTCTAGTTATTATTATATTTTTTAGACCATACGTTGTAATATAACCGCTGATAGTTTACTTTTCCTTTTTATAGTTAGGTATTGGAATTTTAGAATGTATTAATTATTACTATTTATTCTATTACAAATCATTTTTTATATATTTTGAATTATTCAGTTCAACATGTAATATATTTGCGAACAAATTATTTCCGTCTTATCTAACCACTAAAAGATTGCCAATGTACCATTTTAAAAATATACTTCTGAATTTTTCTTTTGCTCTCATTGTTAATCACCTGTTTCCTACATCTGGTTTGTGTTGACACGTCAGTTAACACCTTTTAAAAAGCTCGATAGTTGACGTACAAAGGCCTGCCGAGGTCTCCCGTAAATATAGTTTATCTAGCCATCACATCTCATAAAAAGGTCAAGGGCATCTTTTTCAGGACAAAGAACTTTAACTGTGCCATTTATTAGCTATTTGACTGCCAAAAAACGTCAATAAACCAACATTAAATACAAAGAAACCAAAGTTTATCCAAACAACATGTAAATTTGAATCATCCTATTTGGGTTATCATCACAATGTTAATTCTGTTTTGATTTTCCAGATGTTTTGTCTGTTTTGTCCCTCAATCTTCCGAGCGCCTTCCGCAGGGGGCCTGTTGTTAAAAGAAAGAATTTCCCAGCGTTTTGTGTAGAACCCAGCGCCAATGCAACATTATTAACACCAAAGGCGGATTAAACAAAGCAGTAGGCCTTTTGTAGTCGCGGTATAGGTATGTCTTGGTAGTTGTACGTCTTACCTGGAAATACATTTGTTTTTTTGTTACTTTAAATCCTTAATTTTCATCATCCTCTTCATCTTAAGTTTATTGTATGTAATTAATTGTCGTTTTATGAACTGGCTTTCTGTTCAAATACAACAGACACGTTCGTTCAAAAAGAGAACAAATTGAAACGTAGAAGAAACTCAAGTTAGGCACAAATATGGCTACATCAAAAAATGTTGAAGATGCGGCTCTAACCTTTGACGATAGTTTAAGATCAACTCACTGCAGCTGCGTTTCTTTCAATGGTGAGTAACAATTTAAAAAAATGTAATTATTTGCGGAACTTCAACCCATTTTTCAACATCATGTTTAAAATAAGTATTTTCAGGCACGTTGAGTTCGCAGTTATCTTTTCTTTCTGTGTTTCTGTAAATATTTTCAATCTAGCTATCTTTATTCTGATATAGTTCGATGAAAACAAGGATTTTGCCTAAACTCTCGGAGTAGGCCACACATACCGCAAAACTTTACGGTTACAATGAACTTTACGACATATCGAAAACCTGAGACTACTTTCTTTATTCACGATCAAGCGGCATCTCACACATGTGTTGAGCCGATGTTACATGCAGGAAATAGAAATCTTTCTTATCTGATTTAAAAATATTCCTAACTTGGAATTCAAATCACACCACGAGACTCTTTGGCGACTTACTAATGCTTTTCCATGTTAAATTGATTGTATTAGGAGATTCATTAATTTAAACTTTACCAGGCGAGGAAGCAGAAATCATTAGAGTTATTCAAATAAAGCCTTAAAGTCATGGAAAGAATGAATATATGAAAGTGGTTTCAACTTTCTCTTTGTAGATTCACATAGACTAGGTTTGCTTTCTTCTTTTTTCTGTTTCTTCTTAGCTGCTGTAATAAGCTATTTCCGTCCTGTAAATATTGCGGAAATGTTAACAGCTTTTGCTTGTTATAGGAGCTTTTTATCTGAGTGATTTTTATATTTGCAAATAAATATTGTTTTGATATAAATTGTATTCTGGTATATATATAAATGAAAACGTAAAAGCAAAGCATCTGTTGTTTACAAAACGAAAAAGAAATGAAGACATGACCATCGATTCCGTCGAGAGCTCGTTGCATTTTTGCATGGATTTCAAGTTTGCGAGAGCCGAATTCCTGCTTAATCTTGTTACAAATGCTAATCCAATTCGTAAGTGTAGCAACAAACAACCTCACGGCAATAATACAAAAAGTCATGTAGAATCAAAGTGATTATCTTTTTTAGTTTACAAGACTGCAGACTAATTTTACAGTTTATAGAATACACTACACAGCTAGAGTTCTCGTAAAAACGAGCTGAGTTTATTACAAGGCCGGTTTGACAAGGGTAAATTTTTTCAGTCTAGAAATTTTTTAAAAAAGGTTTCCGGGGCTTTTTTCTGAAACTGATGACATTTCCGTCCCCAAACGTTTGTAGTGATACTATGTTTTTGAATTTTGAGTAAAATAAACTATTTTTTTTACTGTTAATTTTGTCGTAACTGAAGATACTTAGATTTATAAGGGCACATTTACATCCAACGTTGAAATTTAGTAATGATTTCCATATGTGTAAGTGCCATAAACTAAACAAAACAACTCTTGTGGTCCTGCGGCAGAGATAAGCTGTTTACAATTTGTATTACAAAATAACTTGGATAGTACATATGTGCGTTCTGATTGGTCAACAACTGTGTTCTCACAGCGCTATGCATGAAGCTCGAAATTTTAATTTCAAAGTTGCGACAATTTAACGTGTCATCAACAAACACGCCTCGAAAATGCATCTTTCTTCATATTAGTTGAAAAATGATTATTTTATGCTAGAAGTGTGTTACAGAAAGTGAAATACAGCGATTTCTCTGTCCATTCAAACCTCGGCAAAGTTTGTGCGAATTCTTGTGTAGGGAAATTGCCCTTGACAGCGCCGTAAGATCTGCTTTTAACTGATCTACTCCTCAAATGCACCCAATATATCACCTGAGTTTCGTTGAGGTTATGCAAGCAATTAAAAAATGTTGAACAAACCTTGTCGTGACATAAACTGGTACCTTTTAGTTTAACCCTTTCAATACCAGATACATTTTTAAATTCTCCCAACTTGTTCCTATACACTCTATTGAGCAAGTTTGAGAGAATTTTAATGTTAATGTTCTGTAGTTTGCTTTGCTTGATCAACTCTCAGTTTCTCATTGCCAAGTGCTTTATTTTGTATGTGTTATGTTATGAGAAGTTGGGTGTTGATAACCGACTGGGACTTAAAGAGTTAATTTGATTGGGAAGCCATATCAGACAAAATTTGCTTGAATCGCATCTGGAATGCATATGTTATCATCGACTGATTTCTGTATCTTTTACCAGAAAATAGTAGGAATCATGATAAAATAAAATCTTAGCTTTACTTTGTTGACAAGTCTCCAATTATTCAAAGTTGATTTAAAAAATTGAAGACAAGCATAGGGAAACAGCCATAAGGGAGTCTTGGTAATTGTCTTAGGGATTATATTTTAAAATGCAGGGGGTTAGGAAGTCCTAAAGGTAAATAACATAAAACATTTAACCAATCAAAATTACAAAAAAAAGCCGCTTTGACAATAAAACAAAACACGGTGGAACAAATATACCAGAGCATTTCCCGGCCTTGTATTGCAACAACAACATAAAGTTTTAAAAACATTTGAAGGTTTTTTTAATACATATAGATTGGTACAATCTTGATACAATTCACAAACCGTGAATCCGGGCTTAGGATATAGTTGACAAGACAAATGACTTCTTAGAAGTCAAAATGGAAATAAAAAAAAATTCTCTTTACAATGATTGATTATTGGAAGCATTTCCAGCCATTCCAAAAAGTCAAAACAGAAGTTTGTGACGTGCGACGTGAACAGTGAAAAAAATCAGTTCATCAAAATGATTTCGAGGGTCGAAGGGACCAGTTTGTTTGTCCTGTAGCTTCATTTTTCGAAACGATGAAAAAAAAACTTGCTATGGTTTTCAAATAACTGGTAAGGTCCGCCTCATCCGGCGTACAGGTTTCTGCGCGTCTGATTTTACAACTTTTATCTTCAATTTTTGCCTTGTACTTAAAGTTTCATTTTACATGTACAGAGGATGCGGAAAAAGCAAATATGTTTTAATCATCGAAATACTATCCTTTTATCTTTTTAATCAAAAGTTTAATTTTATCAGTTTTGAAACACAAGTTATCTTGTTGGCTTAATAGTAAAACAGTCATCTCGCACGTTTTTGTCAAATATGAACTCAGCAAGTTTGATAATTTGTCGCAAATTTGTCAAATTCCTCTTCATTAGAGCTACTTAGAGTTGTTCAATTTGACTGTAGTGGAAAAGTGCATTGCAACCCTTGTGCGGCACGCTTCGCATTTTTGTTTATCAGATGTTTGGGTGGTTTGAAAGATTACCTACTTAATCCTCTTTGGTAAACCATTGCATCTGTTCAATAACCTATGGGCGAGTTGATTATCTAACTCATTAGTCGCTGAGTTGTCGTAAATATTGTCAAATTTAACGCAATCCTAATCCACATGACAAATCACCATCTTTATAGGTTCATTTATAGCCCGCACATGTTATTTAAGTGCATTTTGCGTACATGAAAACAGATAAATGAAATATTTTCATTGATTTCAACAGAACGCGAGCCACTGCTAACCGATAGCGAAGTTGTCCTACAAGTTCTGAATGGAAAACTTCATCTCACTCGCGAAAAAGTTAAGGAATCCCAAATTCTAACGAAAAACTGCAACAATAAAGTTTTGTCGCATCGAAAACAACACAAAATGTACGCGGCAAACGGTGCTTTGTCATCAGAAGAAGCCAAAATATCGAAACCAAATTCTTGTGCGCCTTTGGCGGTTGATTATTATCCAAGCATTCAGAAAGCATTTCACCAAAAAGGAAACAGTTCGGATTCTGTGTCAGAGACAGAAACAATACAACGTTTTTTATCCGTTTGTCTGCAACAGTTTGCCGACGGAAGCTCGAACGACAACCTATATTCATCTCCGGCAGAGAACCAAAATAATGAGGTAATAAATTATTTCAATAATACTGAATAATTAAGAGATTTTATATGACTTTGGAAAATGAAAATGTTGTAATGGTTCTAGTTTCGATTTTTAAAGTAGTTGCTTTTAAAAATAAAACAATAGATTTTGGTTGTTTCTTTTAACAGTAGTAGTACTAATAATAATAATAACAATAATAATATTAATAATAATAAAATAATGGTGGTGGAGATGAATATTTTGATGATGATTATGATAGTGGTGATGATTAGGGGATAATGATGGTGATAATAATAGTGATGATAACGATGATTGTAATGATGGTGATGATTGTGGTGATAATGATGGTGATAGTGGTGATGATAGTGATAGTGATGGTGATGATAGTGATGGTGAGAGTGATGATTGGGGTGATAATGATGATGGTGATAGTGGTGATGATAGTGATAGTGATGGTGATGATAGTGATGGTGATGATAGTGATGATGATGATAGTGATGATGAGAGTGATGATTGGGGTTATAGTGATGATAGTGATAGTGACGGTGATGATAGTGATGATGAGAGTTATGGTGGTGGTGATAGTGATGATGATGATGATGATGATGATGATGATGATGATGATGATGATGATGATGATGATGATAGTGCATAATAATGAGGGTGGCGATGATGGCGATGGGTAATGAATGATGATACTGATGATAGATACGATAGTGATGAAGATGATAGTGATAGCTATGGTTATAATAACGGTCATGATGGAAATGATAACTATGATTCATAGTAATGATGGTGAATTTGATTGTTGGTGATGATGTAGCTTTATAATACTACGACATAAAATGATGGTGAAAATTAGCTTTTTTGCTGATGAAGGTGATGTTGATAATGATGATAATGAGAAGGGCCATTGGCACCGTAAAGGATTTGCATTACCTTAAATTTGGAGAGTGTTCTAAATGTCTTGCATCAAACGCAGATCTTACATAAAAATTGAGTGCTGAAATAAATTAAAACTGTTTAGTCTGTTACATAAAAATTGTAACATAAAGGTTCAAGTGTTTTAATTATGCGATCACTTTGTTGATGACGATGATGACGAATGATGGATGATGAATGATGGTGATGATGATGATGATGAATAGTGATAACGATGATGATGCCAATGATAATGATGAATGACGGTGATGAGTGATGGTGATCATGATAATGATGAATGGTGATGATGAATGGTGATGAATAATGAAAATGAATGATGATGATGCGTAACATTATGTAAACGGCACTTAACTCATACAGTATTAGATAGAAGGTTACATAACATTTTTCATTTTTTTCTCCTTGTTAATAGAGTACTGCTACGGTGAGCAAAGGCATTGAATGCCTGAATAAATACAAAGAAGATAACTATTCATTGCCAAACATCGAAACAGGGAAATCAACAAGTACCGTGAGATGTACATACTGGGACAGTAATGTCCGCAAAACAACGCCTTCACAGGTAGGGTGGGTGCGTAATGGATTGTTAACTGATTGTTCATTCACTTTAAACTAAGCTATTGTTCCCACAAGTATTTTTAAGGCCACGCAAGATTCTGTGTTTGTATTTCATTTTCTACTGATTCGTGACTAAAAGAACAAAAATGTGCAGTATAGTTTAAGCCGGAAACTGGTATTTCAGTTGTTGGCCCTCGTTCGAAGGATCACAATTTTTAAAGCACGCCTTTCTTGTGACAATATTTTGAGAATTCGACTGCCATGTATCCTTCGGATGTCGCTAGCAATGTGATACATATATTCAGCTGTTCAAGTCCATATATCGTATCGAGAGTCGAATCAAGTTGCATGTGATTGGCAATTCGCAACACACGATACTTGTGATCAGCGGCCGTTAAATTTATTGTGACGTATGTAGAGTCCGCAATATACCGTTAAATGCCAAATAAACAACAATATTGCCACAATAGCAAAACAGTGAACTCGCAGCACTCACTTTTTATTAGATTTAACTTATATATTGTATATAATTTGCTATCCATGGGTGGTTTGAAGGAGTTCATCTTGTAACAATGGACAGAGTGGTTTTAAGCGTAAACAGAATACCTTCTTGGAACCCCGCGATCATTTAGAAAACAGCATAAACTAGTGAGCATACAATCTGTAGTTTGAAATCTTGGTTTGACATTCTATTTTTGCAAGATAACAACTTATCCGACCACTGCACCGCTTGTGTTATATAGCAGTTGTATTTCTTCTATCTGGAACAGTATTTCAAGGAGTTTCTTTCGAACAGTAAACATTCTATTAACTCAGGGTAGGTCTGCTTCTTTGTATTTATGAAACGGTATTCGCAATTTTGCTAGAGAAAACAGAATGAGAAAGCGAGCGAAAGACAGGTTTTTCAAAGTAACAAACCAAATTTTAACACAATACGGGGACAGGTTACGTATAACAGAGCTGAAAAACTCGCTAAAAGCAGGAAACGAAGATAAGAAATTGGATTGATTTGATTTCGGATTTGAAAATGATAAATGAACAATCGTCAAACAAACAATGTCGAATTTCTGAGAATCTCAGCGCTTTTTGACTCTAATATTTACGTTTTCTCAATACTTAGCTCACGTTTGACTGATTAGCAATTGAAACGATAAAAATGTTTTTTTGAGTATTTTTTTATCTGAAATAAATCGACAATCTGTCAAAATCAATGGTTTAAATTTTAAATGACATTGAATTATTCTTATTAATAGTATTAGTATATCTGACAAGACCATATTTCCTAATCAGTGATTTGATAAACTCAACGCAAACTTTGAAGTATACTTACTTTAAGTTAAAAAAACGAAGAAAGGTGCATCACGAAAAACCAGTCTTAAATGCAATTTCTATATCTATACCTGTGCCTGTGGCTAAGTTCTAATTAAATTCTCGTATATGTAAAACACAGTTTCAATCAGTACACTTATGGTACAAGGATGAAAGCCTTATGAGAAGTAATGAGTGGCTTAATATAGAAATAATAGGGCTTATTATAGAAACAAATTAGCTATTCGGTTTTGATAGTTTTAAAATCCGGTCTTTTTCCTGAAAATATAAGCAGATCATTAAACTTAAAGTCTTTTGTTCAAAAGAACTTGGACACTTCATCACAGAACAGCACGACATACCATTTCCCCTTTTGACATTTTCTTCTTCACTTTATTGTTTACTCCATGAACGAAATCCGTAACTTAATTTTATATATGTTTCACTTCTCCTCCTCACTTTAATATTTTGACAAAGCTTCCTTTTCAAACTTTCCTTTGCCAACGCAAGTACAAGTACAACTGTATAATTCCCTTTACTGATTTTTGTTAAGTAAACGTGTTTATATCGTTAGGATTCAGATCAACTGGTATTAGAACAAAGTTCCTCTTTTGCCATGTCACAAGCTCGAAAGATGTAAAGACAAACATGAATAATTTCATTTTTATTTTACAACAAGTGACGGACAGACATGCTCCAATTACAAAAGCCTTCAAACCCAAAAAGAGGCGACAAAAAATCATAGTTATATCAAGTTGTATACATAAATCAACTAAAATAAAATTTTACAAAAATAATTTTTTTTGTCGCAACCCATGATAAAAGTCAAAGAATACAAAACTTTTAACAATAAATTAAATAAGATTAAATATACATTGTTAAAACGAAATCAATCGACCTGGAAGGTTCCGGATTGTCAAAAAAAAAGAGCTAAATAAACTTATTTATAATAAATCCCGCACTAAGCATATCTAATACACTTATTTAATTCTTTTTTCATCGATATTAATCTGGTATACGAAACTACCGCTTCACGATAATTCAAACCCCATTAGATTTATAAATTGTACAATCTAAAAGAGCTTTAAATTCAGATCTATATTGTGGAATATTAAGTATACGTGACTTATTATTGTATTGACAAAACTCGTTTGGATAAAGGCGGGAATGTCACAGATTATAATATTATATTATAAATATATAACAAACAGAACATGCACTATAGCAGAAGTATACAGACAACTTAAAAAGTGCTATTCACAACAACTTCTACACAAGCGGAGTATTTTTAGATTTGGCCAAAGCATTTGATACTGTGAATCATGGCATTTTCTTCGCAAAAATGGAAAAGTATTGAATTAGGGGATTGACTCGGCAAAGCCAATGGCTTTATCTAACTAACTTCTCTCATGGCCCATTATGTTTCCGTATAAATATATAAATGACATTACATATAAACTGTTCTGACAAGCTTTCCTTTAGAATAATTATTTTCAGATGATACAAATATAATTGCCAAAGCAACTGGATTGGAAACATTCGTTAATCAGGAACTATTAACAGCAAAAGAATGATGCGACATTTTAACTTCCTAAAATCTTAAGAAAGCTAATTACAATACCACAAAGTCTGCAAAATGCTTCCAAATACTGATTAATCTTGAATTAACAAACCAAGATGGCTCCAGTTATCTATTAGAAAAAGATCATATTAAGTACATATAGGTGAATTTCTTGACAATATATTTTCGATGGAAAAGTCAGATATCGCATATCATCTGCTCAAGGTTGTGGAGAAATGTATGAATCTTCTTAAAATTGTGTTGCTACCTTCCCTTAAAACGACTGAATTAGCTTAACTACTCATTAATTTTCTCATCATCTCTTGTGTTACTACTTACACATCTCACTGAAAAGGAGTCCAAATTACAAAACCATATATTGTCCGACTAATACTTTTGCAACAATATTTGGAGATAACACTGAAAGTGTGGGCCCATTACTTAACTTGCTAGGATTACTGAACAATATTTCAGATATGCTTTAGTCAAGTACACAAGTACATCACATGCTACACTTCTAAAGATAACTTTTTCAAACCAACTTACAAAACTAAGATACGCGGTAAACTGGCTACCAAAGCAATGGCAGTGGATATATGCCAACACGTATACCGATTGACCTAAAAGTATAAAAGAAATACCTCATCGAAAAGCAGTTTCATTTATAACAATCCGTTTAGTCGGATTAGTAGGACAGTATCCGTTGCCATAGCAACATACAATGACTCTAAAAGAACCTATTATTGAATATTATTTATAGATTGTCTTAAAAGCCCACACAAAGACCCAACATAACATCACTAGTGTCAAAGTAGAAAACCTATGCCTACCTTAGACACTAGACATTTAATTTCTAAACACGCCACTGTGTTTTTTTTTCTTTATACCTAACTTAAAATACATCTATTCATAGTAATCTATTTGTAACTTAGAAGTAATATATCAAACACGAGAGGCAGTGTCTCATCACATTTCCAAACACCGAGAAGAGAGTTGAAAATACGGCGACGCACAGCGAAGTATTTTTTACGAAATTCGAGGTTTTTGGAAATGTGATGAAACACAATATCGAGTGTTTGATTTTTCTTCTCAATCAAAACTAAAACTGAAGAGTAAAAAAAGAAATAAAAATATATGCTGATTTATAGTGATTAAGATCACATTTCCAAATCATAGTCACGATTATGATTTTTTTTAATTTTAACTTGATGACTTGTTAATAAGTTTGAGAATTTTACTTTATGCGCAGAAATTTCTTGTTAGAGTTGTCTGTAGCCCTTATATTTTGCTCTCTCCCACCCTTACCCCCTTGAGTGTTATTCTTTTGTCTTTGCCCCAGTTAGTTAGCAAGCTTGTGCGAACTACAAAAGAGAGAGTCTCACACACCTGCGGGTGACATTATTCTCATTCTCTGACACTACACGTGACGAAAAAGCTATCAATAAGTTTTTCAACCTTGATTTGATTAAGTAAGAAATGTTTCACTTTTATAAATTTTAGGGAAATTGAACAATATATGTAGAATGCGTGAAGTGAGCCCCGAAGTGAGGCAAAAACTGAAAGAGTAGTTAACAACGAGCCAGCCCAGCAAAAAACGCGGCAGCACTATAGAGATGTACGAGGATAGTATTCAGGCGATACAAATCTCGAGTGTTTGTAAGAGATGTAGTGTAAGGATTATTGGGTCAATCGGAGGGACGCTAAACTGCACAGAAACTGCAGCAAATGGGTGTGCGCTTAAAATGAATGCGTCGTTGGCAGCGTTGTTCCTCGGCAAATTGGAGTATTGTGCACACGGCGAACTGTCTTTTCTTTTAAATATGGAGAGGTATTAAAAAATATATAAACATTCAATTTTAAAGTTCATTTGTAAGGTTTATTTGTTCTGATAACCATTCATCTTTGGGCTTGTTAAATTGGAGTCATGTGGCGGAATCGTGTGTGATATCTGTTGAAATTTCCTTCTAGTAAAGAAACCAAAACGTCCTTTTCTCGTACACTTTTGAGCTATATATATAATCAATCTTTTCTCTCACCTTAAATTTTATATTCATATCAGCTATTTTTCTATTTTTCTTTCATCTGAAGGATATAGTTGAACAGTCGAAAGCTTGAAATTATTAAATTTTTAAATCAGAAGACATTTTTTTTAATTTTTGTTGTCACCTAGCAATAGATACTAGTAGTTGTACATGTACTTGAATTTCAATAATAAATGAACCTCTAAGAGTTGATTTAAAATAGAAAAATAACTAGCGATAAGTTAGAGCTGCGTCGGTGTTTTTAAAGAAACAATTTAGTAATGAAATTGTAAATTCTACACCGTAAAAAAGAAAATACTTACTGACGTTTCGGACGTTAGTCCTTCGTCGGAGTAAAGGGCAGTGTCTAACGCCAGGCCAAACACAGAGAAAAAAATGAATCTGCAGTCTATATTAACTCCCAAACCTCCTATATAGCCACCGTGTTGATTTGTATGTAGTGTAGTGTATATTTTAAACGAACACATTTTATTTTTAACATCAGAATATGTAACCACAAAGGAAGTAAGTTACTGAGTGTTTGAATTATTTGTCTGGAGTCCTCAGATTCAATTGTTTTCAGTAAACGTCTATTGAATGCTAAAAATAACTATAATTAACAAAACTTTTATCGGCTGTCTTCAATTTTTGGCGACTGACTTCTTTAACATTCTAAATTCGGTTTGTGTTCAAAACTCGGTTTGTGTTTTGAAACAAATAAAGATTTGGCTTACAAGCAAGCAACACAGCCGGCTTGTCATTCCATCTCGAACCGAGACCTGGGGTCACTTTCAAATACATTTTACACACCCAAAACCAGATAATGAGATCAATTGGGATTTAAAAGTTCATGAGAATAACTATGTTTCCGTCATGGCTTCGGCCTTAAGAAGGAGTATCGTCTTACACGAATTGTGGTCGCTGTCAAGATATGCGCAAATTAAATCGCAGTTTAGAAAGAAATTTACAAGGTAGATAGATCTGAACTATTTAAGTCATTGCTCTGATTTGGAACTTTGAGGTATCTTTTGCCCTAAAATCTCTATATGTTTGTTTTTTCTTCCAGACTGGCGTAGAAAAGTTTTCTTACCTCGTTACACACAGGCCATCTGACATGCGCGAGGATATGGAGAGAGAAAAGGTACATTTTTCTAAAAAAGTTTATTTGTTCTTTAACTTCCACTATATTTAAAGAAATTACTGATTATTTAAGTGTGATTAATTTTACCAAAGGCCTTCTTGGTTGTGACAACAGTTTAAGTTTTTGCGATAAAGAAGCAGAATGTATGCTCAGGTTATTAAGAGATTGGAAATGGTTGACCTTTAGGCTTTACAATATTGTCTCAGCGCTTTTGAAATACAGTAAATTTTTTCAAATCTTATTGTTCTTAATTTTTTGGTGATTTGAGCCTCATATTGGTCTAAATTATATTCTTGTTTGTTGCAGCTCAACTGATTAAACAAAAAATTATAGAAACAATCAAGGCATTGCAAAACGGTATGCTTCTCGGACTTTAGAATAAATGTGAAATGACGTAAGATTTTTTGTCTTTCTTGTTGCTAAGTTAATTTATAAGCCTTCATGAGGTCTCTACCTAAAACATTTCCAAAGACATTGGGTGTCTCAGCCTAAGAATGCTCTTAAATTTTGTATAATTTCAGCCTCGTTGGAAGCTGTTGTATCTTTTTTTTTTTAAAAAAAGCGTTTTTTAAACATGAAACCAAAATTGTAAATGTCATTGATCGGCTTTGCATTGTCTTCTGAAAGGTCATTCTTCTGATTTGAAGCTTTTGTAATTTATTCTTTTTATTCATACCCCGGCATTTCAGGGCATTTTATAAAATACTTTATGTGTGTTTGTCCATGTAGGCAAACATTTGTATGGCAATTCAATTTGCTAAAAAACTAGCGTGTTGATTTTTATATGTGGCAAATAAAAATTGTTACAAACATAAAACTGTCAGTTTAGACAAGAAATGACAACACATAAAATTTCCATTGTTTTGATGTCATGCGTAACTATCCGGCGATCCCAGTCTCCAATCTTTGGTATAAGATCCTTGAAAGGGACCTCGATTCCTATTATCTCTACTCTTTGGAACCTCACTAGGTAAAACAATTAAAACAAAACAATTCATGCACAGAGAGTCCTCATCTATCCTGAATACAAAGTTTGAATTGACATGGTACATAATGCAAGAGAGTTAGCTGGAAATGCTAGCATTATAGGTAGATGAGCTTTCATTTATCAGGCGAAATAACATGGCGTGATTCCTATACTCACATTTTTTTCTGTAGTTGTCACTGATTGAGTCGTGGAGAGTGTCCCACAGCATGCATTTTCTTAAAGGAATTTTTTAAACAAGATTTCCTTCTTTATGGATAATATGATGAACGAAGATTACTCCACGAGATCCAACCGGGCCTTCTGCTCGGAAGGAAAAACTCGCGAGCTTAGTCAAGAGTCTGGTTACTAAGAAGTTTTGCTCTGTTTTAATTTTTCCACAGGAACGAAATGTTTTTTTTCTTTGCTTTGGCCTCCTTCAGTTTATACTGGCAACCTTCAGTTTATACTGGCAACCTTCAGTTTATACTGGCAACCTTCAGTCAGTTTATACTGGCAACCTTAAGTTCGTAAAATTCATGATTATCTTCCTGCATGGAGAAGTTATTTTATATGAGTTAGATGAGTCAAGTTATGAGTCAATAATAGTGTTGGGAAGGTAAGGGAAGGGAGGGGGGGAGGGAGGTCATAACATATCACCTCCCGTACCCTGCTATCCCACCTCCCGTACCTTTGTCGAATTACAAAAAATAGCATTTCACATTGCTGTAGTCTTTGACAACCTCTAAAAACAAAATTTTAAATGAGAACTGTATGCTAAAACTAACCTGTTTTGTTGAATCTATTAGTATAGTAAATTCTGTGAAGGTTTTTTTTTTCAAATTAGTCAAATCACATTGAAAATATAAATATAGATATGAAGAAAACTCTTGAGAAAATGTTTGATACCGTGGTCACAGTTGAGGTTGTCAGCGGTGTGATATGACATAGGTTACGACATTCAGAGTATAAATATTTAACAATTAGAGTACGAGCCCGAGTTTTCTACAAGCAAATAGTCAACGAGGCGCAGCCGAGTTGACTATCGATCGTGAAAAACGAGGGCGAGTTGTCTAATTGTTTTACTTTTAGTATAAATTTTCAATGTTCTAATTGCATAAAAATGTGAAGTAACGGGGTGTTACTAAAACCAGGAATGATGAATGGGGAATGGTTTTATTTTAATTAAAATCCCTAAAAAGTTACAAGGTCAGGTATTTCTCAACAATAAATCTATGCGAAAGATTACCTGAAGGTTTGTGCATCGAGTATTGCAGCAATGACAGTCGGATTTCACAGGAAGCCCAAGACATTTTTTTGTATCGCCGCTGAACAGTATTTTAAGAACCATTCCAATTCCCTATTTTCCATTCCTGGTTTTAGTAACATCCGGAGTAACGTTTAGGAAAAAATGTTGTATTGTGTTTACAAAGATTTCAAACACTGCGCGCGATGTGCACCGAGGAGTGAAACAAATCTTTCTTACGGACACACAAGTAAAACTTTTATCTTACCATTAAAACTTTTCATTCCATATTTTGTCGCTCTTTTCGTTTTTTCTAGAACTGCTCTTTCAATTAAATATTCAATTTCTTGGTCTGAAATTTCGGCAAATTAGAAAACAGTGAAAGAGCCAACCAAATTCACAGATTCACAATAGAATATAGTAAATTTATATTAATTCAATTTATTATTCAATTGCACGAATAACCGTACAAATAATACCATGAGAGGGTCTGCGGCGAGTACAAATATCCAGCCGTATTGCACATTTTGAGCTATATTCGTACTCCAGATAACTTGTTTTGCCGCGCGCGTGGCAGTATTTTGGGTTTTTTTTCACGAATAAAAGATTGGATAATAAACCAATTATTTGACAGTTTAGTATGTAGTATGGCTGATATTTTTACTCGTCCTGTGTATTTTGACTCGCCCATTGGGCTTGTCAAAATTCTGCAAGACTCGTAAAAATATCCAGCCATACTACATACTAAACTGACAAAATTTTGACATATTTGGGCTATCTAGGTCTTTCGGAGTTTCTTTTATTAAGAGATGCTAAAAGCTGCACAGCAACCGTGTGTTTTGCCTGTTTAAATTATCTTAATGATAATATTGTAACCTCGATCATGAATAACCGCTGACAACACATATTGAGTCCATTCTTTGCAAAACATCAAATTATTTTAACTGCTCGGCTTAACTTATGATCATGATATTCTATTGCAAATAAATTTGTTATTGAAATATTTGTTTTCTGATGGTCGTCTTGACTAAACTTCGCAGATTACATGTTTTCTACGCTGAATTAAAGCATAACAATAAATCATATCGGAGAAAATGGCCGGCTCCAGGAACCAGGCAATATTTAT
>JAOBRB020025833.1:0-15842 GCA_027575285.2 Zoanthus pulchellus | reverse complement strand
ACGTGGACGACCATGACGCGTCCCTTGAAACATTGTCATTTTTATTATTGGTGTCATCGCCAAAACCACATTCGTTTAAAACGTATCCGCTTGATCGTCAACCTGCTAGCGTTGATCTTATTAAGTGCCGGGACGGTGGTGGCTCCCCTCATTTCCAACGTGTGGGTACTAGCGGACTTGAGTTGGCCGTCGATGATCGTCAAAGGATTTTTAGAGATTCGCAAATACGATACTTAAGTCGCCATGAGCCGCGTGGCGTAACACGGCGTATGCTAAATGTTTAACCCAGTTGAACCGGAACGAACTTCTCTGGACGCATCACATGATGATCGATCCCGCCCCTCTGATACCCGATCGCATTCAACGCTTGTATTTCGGTCAACCTCAAACCGATTATTTGGATGGTATAAAGGCCACCGCCACGACGATCCCTCGCATACTTCAAATACGACCATGGCCATCCGTCGACACGTCCGAAAACGCCAACGACAACGACAACCTCGCAGGGCACGATCCCGTCAAGTAAGACCGCCTCTCCTACAATACGGAGGAACCTTCATTCCCAAAGGACGAATCCAATCGTACCGTTTACAATTTTCTCAACGTGGTGGAAATGCTCTCAAGTTCTTTGAAAATCTTGGGAAAGGGATATGGAACACGACCTTGGGAAACATTCCTGGTCTAAGATTATAAAAAAAATACGGCAGGCTGACACTTTCATTTGGACATCATGCCGAAAAGACGACGACATACCGTGAGACGCCGACGACGACGTTCACAACGAGGTGGATTTTTCGGAGTCGGAGATATTTTTGAGGGTGTGAAAGGAATGCGTGCACATCATAAACGGTTTGTGAAACAACATGGGCCGATAAAAAAACGGTTGGAAAAGATATTTTTGAGGCGGTGAAAGGACATTCGTGGTGATCCTATATAAAAGCAGGACGAGAGACGGACTCGTCACATGCCTGGTAAAGCACTCCATCGACCACATGCCGAAACAACGCGTCGTCCGACGTAAACGCCACTTTTCACGACAACGGGGAAGAGGATTACGACGCTACGTACCACTTCAACGGGGAAGAGGATGCGACGCTACGTGCCCATCAACGGGTTAAAGGAGCAGGTCTCGGGATCGCCTGGCCAGTTTGTTACCCATGCTCTTGCAGTGATGAAACGCATAAAAAGAAGAAGAAAACCTTCCGTCACGACATTACAACGTCAATAGATCGGGGCAGGGTTTAGGGCTCTCTTGAGAACGTTACCTCGCCTCTTACGCAGTTTCGGTCCTAAACTCGGAGCACTCACACGGGGTATACGCAGTGGTTCTCGATCAGGTTTGGCACGTGTACGACGTACCCTTCCGAAAACTGCCCGGCGCCTTCAAAGGACCGTCAAAAAAGCAGCCACCAAGAAAAATCTTATACGTTTAGGAAAAGCAGGAGCCATTGCTGGAGCGACAGGGGCGGTCAGTGGTGGGGCCCAACACATGGTGCGGGGAAAGAAGAAGAATGACCTATCCCAGCCAGCGATTAGAACGTCAAGCACCCTTTATCAAGAGTTTGATCGACGCCAGCAGCCGGCCGCGTCGTCGTCAACAACTTTTACAGCACACCAACAAAGATCAAATCAATGCGGTGAGCGACATCGTCTTGAACACGCTCAAGAACAACGTGCCTCTCGATCCGCCGTTGATGGCTCAATTACGACGTTATAAAAAGCCACTACGCGACCTTAGCAAACGCAAAGCGTCCGTCCAGCAACGCCGGCACGTTCTACTTCAACAAAAAGGAAAAGGATTTTGGCGTGGCATGCACACGTTGTGCTGCCGTGTCTTGCCTTGATCATGGAAGATATGCTCATCATTCCCGCCAAGGAACTCATGTCTGACGTTCAATATTGCAAAGACGAACTCACGGGCAATGCCTGGTTAAATAGAGCAGGGGAACTGGCGGCTCAAAAGAAACGCATCTTACAAGACCCGACCTTGAGTGACGACCTCAAAGTCCAACGCGTCGAACTGGTCTCGCATCAACTCGATGGGGAATGCGGGTGGTGCCGCCGTCAAGGACGACGACTACGACAATCTTGTCAGCACTAACATCGAGAAATGGTTGAAACGACTGGCTAAAAATGTTCAAACACCCCGTACACCGACGGCGACGACGCCACAACCGACGCCACCACCCCGACCCCGACCAAGACCCAGGTTAAGTACGTTAGACACTCCGACCACCTCCCGTCCCGTCGAACAAGATTTGATCCGTTTTGAAGAAGAAAAAACACGGAAAAAGACGCTGACGATGAGTATAATGGATGGCGCTCTAAAAAACCTCACGGGGAAAAAGCCAAAGCCAAAGCTAAAAAGTTTTCACCCGCTCAAACACGATCCAAGACCCGGGGTATAAATACATCCAAATGGTTAAGCTTCAAGTAATCATGTTCCGGCGACGATGTCGTCGACGTCAACGTGGTCAAGGCGTCGACCTACAGAAACTCTTGAACAAGACAGGCATCGAGTTTCATCCTCCCGGGTATCAGTTTATGGGACTCGGGACCAAACTAGAAAAACGTTTGAAACGAGGAGACAAGGGTAAAACAGATTGGATCGTATTGCCAAGCAACACGACCTGGATTACACGGCCGCCCGAAGTATGAAAGATAAGCACAAAGCCGATCGTAAAATGATCAAGAGCATCGAACAACTTCCGGGACGCAAGACCCTCACCGAACACGCCGTCAAGAAAATCATGCAAGCCAAAGTGGGATTGAAACTATGAACTCTATTTTTTATTGAAAAAGATGAGAGTTTGACCAATAATATTTATTCAAATGATCATATGTATTACGATGATACTGAGTGATGCAATTTCCTTGACAATCCTGTAAGAGGTAAAAGGTCTTTCGTCGAAATACTGATTTTTTCGCAGCCAGAACATGATTACAACCCCCAATACACCACGTTCGTTTGGCAATCTAGTCAAACACAGACAAAGCCATCATTGGAGGAACATCCTTTTAATAACACCAGGAAAAAAGACAAACTATGTACAATGTTGAGTTATGGAAAAATGTTAAATTATTGACAAGAAAAAATAAAAAAGGTTAAAAAATCAAACAAGGTGTAATTCATGAATGGCTGGTAGCCCTTCTTCTTCTTCTTCTTCTAACCGTCTCGCGCACCGATAATAGTGGTCACTTTGCAAATAACAAAAGCGACGGCACTGCACCAACATACCTGTTCTATCATGTTTCAATAATCGTACAAGATGTTGGTTCAGACCGTACATCATGTCGTACTTGGCGTCCAGATAAGTCAAAAGCTAAAAAAAAGAAAACGATAAAACTCAGACAAGACCCTTAAAGATTGAAAGGCGGCTCTTCGTCCTCTTCCGGATCCGTCCAAAACCAATGCGTGTTGTTACAAAAACAAAACCCCAGACAAGCCACTCTTCCCTGCACGTACTTATGATCTTGCCAAACCACCACCTACACGAGATGATCGTGCTGGAGACCATATAGTAATTGCCAAAGAGGCTCATTTCAAGACAACATCTACGCCAAAAAAAAAAGTCGAAGAAGAAGAATGAGCTACCTTTCTTTACAAAAAGGGATGCTTATTTAGTTTATGCGTAAATATGCCTCGGGAATTGACCCAAGTCGTCATCCACGACAATACATCTCACACTTTCTTTCATGCCACTGTTTCAATCTCTGATACCGTAACGATCTCACAAACGACGAGACATGCATCCGATGCACATCCCCTCGACATTCTCCACAATACAAACACATACAATGATTACGGACACACTCTTCTTTCCACGCCACATGACAACACGGTGTATACAGGTATACATCCCCAGCCTCTTGACCATACACTTGATAGTGGTGTGCCAGTCGACTGGAGGCTCTGACGTCGGAGGTGTAATTTTGAATCACCTACAACACAAAAAAGACTTTTTCTCATGGTGGGGCCTGATTCATGTGCTATCCAACACCTTATTTCAAACTCAGCCCTCAGCATCGTTTAAATTAAAATCTACAGCAACGGGATACAGAGGGGTACCGAGTCCAGATAATGGTCAATGACTTCATCGGGAATGTCGTCCTCGACCATGTCCACAATATCCCCTACAATTTCCAGTTGCTGGGCACCGCACCAACCACAGAATTGGTCGTCATCTAAAGGGTACCACTATCAAAACAAGAAAAACACATCACTCTATACACACATATATATTTATTTTCAGAGGTTCCTCAGAAAAAAACTTTTTATTATCATCGGAACCTCTTACCCCTTATCCTCAGGTATGCATGAAGGTGCAATGGAGCCTTATATCCTCTGCGAGCTCTTCCACTAGATAAGGAGCAACTGCTTCCTCATCCAGGAAGTACGCATCAAGTGTGGCTTGCATCCTTGCCATCCCTCCCATGCAAATACCTTGTGTCACCACCACTTCAACAACAAATGGATAGGGGTGAAAGGGGTCGGGAGAATAATACGGATACCACTACAAAAAACAAAATAACAATCACATCACACACTGTCCAGCAAAGAAATCAGCAAACCAACAATCAACACAAAATCTCCATTTCATATTTACCGTTCCGTGCTGGGCGCATCTGGGTAGAGTCGCCATCTCCGCGTGTACCCTGGCCATGCGTTCGCCGTTCTTTCTGGCCTTTTTCATATCCGCCAGACCCACCGCCTCGACGTCGTCTGGAGCCAGCCAGTTTTGGAGGAACTGCCCCACACTTTCATAGGGCATGTTCATGTTGAAGACTGAAATAGATCATAAGATAGTCATGTGAAAAACACACGTACAACCCTTCACAAGGATAACAGCAGGATCTTACCCTTTACTTTTCCTTCCTCCATGATCTGGCTCCACACCGTCCAACAAAACTGGTGGTTGGTCTGGGTTCCTTCGTCGGCTACAAGAACCAAACAAACATGATTTAATAAAACATCTACCTATTGTTATTCACTTGACATCACTTACTTTTCAGTTTCTTGACGACGGGTTCCGCATTTGATGGTCCGGCCTCGGCCTCCTCCTCGTCCTCATCACCATTCATCAGTTCATCTGAAAAAGAAAAAATATATTGAGTTTCCCAGGTCGTACAACATAAAACGCATAAAGGTTTCTCATACTTACATTTGTCCAACACCACCTTGCTGGCCAAGGTGGTGAGCCTCTGTAAAGGCTGGACTCTTGGTGGAGGGTTGTTCATGCGCCAGGCGGACGCCACGGCGCAGATCGTAAGAGCGCACCAGCTCCACTCGGAGGAATCCACGGCACCTCGACGAGGGTTACCCTCCGAGGGAGCCACACATAGTCCACATGAATGACTATTTGAAGAAGACATTCTCAAACAAAAACTTTGAAATATACTTTGAATACACACTTTCAACAACTTTTGACACAAAGTTAAGAGCAAAGCGTAGCAGCAACGAGTTGCAAGTGCCGCACACCGCTTGTGCTCTGCCTTATATACACTTACCCCCAACAATGGAATGACATCATTGGCAAAAAATATAGGTACCCCCCATTCCCCCGATTGCTATTTTTAGAGTATGACGCAACAAGGGCTATTTTTAGAATATGACCTCATTCATCCGGGTATGTCCGTTGCTATTTTTAGAGCATGAATTCATTTCATCCGGGTGTTATCATTGTTATTTTTAGAGGTTGACTTCATTCATCAAGGTGTTTCACCTCTGGCTATATAAGTGAGAGACTTGGACCCGAGCGACACTTGCACAAATTTTTTTGTGGCGAGAAGGTTGGGACTCAAGTTAGATTGATCATGAGTTCTTCCAACTCTCCTTACTTTATGACCGATGAAGGAATGAACGAAATCTACGATCGTTGGGAAGATCGTAACTTGTTTGATTTTATGGAACAATGGGAAGCCGAACATGATCAAGAAGGTGGTGCAGCGCCAGTCTACGCACCACTTCCACCTCTTTACAGTTTTGACGTGAGTCCTTTAACGTCGCGACGATCACTTGAATGTCGAAGAACAAGTGGCGACTGTTCAATTACGACAGAACCATGTTCTGAACATCTTACAATACAATCTTCTGGAACAATTAGCGTTGGCTCTGACCCGTTCCATCGCCCAGCTTCTTCATCAGTATTCGGATCTTGACGATCGTGACCGTTTGTATTTCACGTTGGGTTCCACCTACTTACGTCCTGCTTACGACGATTGGGGAGTGACTGTGGCCAAATGGCGGAGTCCCCATGTCCAGCACCGCTTAACCTGCGTCTTTGAGAATTTAGCGCTCATGCTGAATTCCAACGAGTCTATTGGCATAGACGATTCCTTCACGTTGAATTTGGTTGTAGTTCGGGCTCTGCCCCACGGTGGGGGAAAATCACGCAAAAGCCATGCCAATCGGATCGCTACCGTTGAAGCCAGTGCCTCGTTTCTTCCTAAGGATAAACGGTCCATTCTCCAAATTCCTCGGGACGATCGCAACATGTGCTGTGTCGAATCGTTGTGGACTGCCTACAAGAGAGACACTTGATCTCGTAGGGAATTCCAGGCTCAATATCAACTCAGTTCTCGACGACAGCGACCCTTTCAACAAGAATCGAATGCGCCAACGTTCAAGAAGCTGTGGGTATACCTTCAGGTACGTTGTGTGGCCCTGCAGAATTGGAACGGTTTGCCCAATACTTTCCTCAAGTAGGTTATTCGATTGTAGTCATCGATACCGGCCGTGGTCATCAAGGATATCGTTACGGTTCCTGCGACAAACTGCTCGGACTCTTTTATCACGACCATCATTACCATGCCATGCGATCTGCCAAAGGCTTCTTCACGAAAAACAAGTGTTTGAAGCCCTACGACAATGAAGGGTCTCATCAATGCACTGCCAACGAAGATCATTGTCTGCCTGTTTACAGAACGGTTGCGAAGATTATGTCACCTACCGTCAGACACACACCTTGCCAACTCCCTTCGACTGTTCAACTTGCCATAACAAGTTCTACGGTCCCACATGTCTCAACAGCCATCAGACCAAAACCTACCAAGGCCTTCCTGCCGACGCCACACATCTTCCTGTTTGTCGCACGGTCCAACGTTGTCTTTCTTGTGGTAAACGCTCCGTCTTCCATGGCCGTGATCATCATCAACCCCTCCACAAATGTTATCACAACGAGTGTCCGTCCTGTCTAGAGTACGTCGACTTGTCCTCTCATCGATGTTACATTCAAACCGAAGATTAACTGAAAGAACGTCGTGAGAGACAACGTCAACGACGTCAGGAACTTGCTGAACTCAAAGCCAGAGCTCGGGGTTACAATCCCAACCGACCACGTCGAACGGCGACTACTACTACCACTCCCAGACAGACCGAAGAAGAGGAAGAACACATCAGCGTCTATTTCGAAATTGAGTCCATGCAAGACCAACGCGATGAGGGTCTCCAACACGTTCCCATTCTAGTGGTGGCTGGTACCGATACGAGTGAGTTACATCATTGGTACGGTCCTAACTGCATCCGGGACTTTGTGAGCTGGCTCGACACTCTCCTTGGTGACGACAACAACGCGGAAGACTCCGACGAGGAAGACGAAGAGGAAGACTCCAAACGTACGATCACGGTCATTGCTCTTAACTTTTAGGGTTATGACAGTTACTTCGTCATCCAAGAATATCACCGTCAAGCACGAAGTCTGACTCAAATTCGTAATGGCGGTAAAGTCTTGGAACTAAAGTGGGAAAACCCGGTCACGAACACATTCGCTACATCGACTCGATGTCCTTCCTCACCATGCCCTTGTCGGCATTCACCACGACCTTTGGTTTTGAGGAAGAGGACTTGAACTTAAAGAAGGGGTTCTCTCCTCATTTCTCCAACACGCCCGCTAACCAGGAGTACGTCGGTCCTTTACCCGCTCGGGAATTCTACGGTCCTCACACCATGTCTAACGCCCGGTACAAAGAGTTCGACCGTTGGTACAAGACTACCGCCGCCCGGCCAGAGGACTTTCGTTTCCGCCACGAACTCTTGGCTTACTGTGAGTCGGACGTGCGATTGCTCAGAGCAGGGTGTGACGTCTTTCGGTGTGAATTTCACGAACTGGCAGGGTTTGATTCGTTTCGACATACGACCATTGCCTCGGCCTGTTCACGAGACCTTCGCAAATCACGTCTCCAGCGTCAGACCATCGCTTCGGAACCTGTGACAGGATGGCGTCTCCACACCAACTATTCTTTGGCCGCCCTCGAATGGTTGGAATGGCAAAGCCAACAATTGTGTTGTCCTCTCCAGCACGTCGGTAACTCGGGTAAACATCCTATCCGTGTCGGGAACCGCACGTATCACGTCGACGGATTTGATCCTGCTACGCAGACCATCTACGAGTTCTACGGCTACTTCTATCACGGTTGTCTTACTTGTCACCCTCAAGCCCGTCACGAACAGCACCAACATTTGCACGGTAGAGCCTTGGAGGCAGTCCATCAAACCACCGTCCATCGTGAGAACCAATTGCGTGCTCAGGGTTACACCCTCGTCGTCATCTGGGAGCACGAATGGACAAGTCTGAAAGCCAACTCCAAAGATCTTCGCAGCACCATCCAATCCTACCATTTGCAGTTTCCTCTCAATCCCAGAAAGGCTTTTTTCGGGGGTAAAACCAACACCGTTAAAATGTACGTCGACCCTCGCGATAATCAGCCACTTTGCTATTACGACTTCACCTCGCTCTATTCTTGGGTCAACAAGTATGGCGAGTATCCTACCAAACATCCCACGTTCATTTACAACCCCACCAACCAGAACCTGAACGACTACTTCGAACTTGTCAAATGCACCATTCTACCACCGTCCAATCTGTTCCATCCTGTCCTCCCTTACCGTTGTGGCAACAAACTCGTATTTCCCTTGTGCAGAACTTGTGCCGAAAACAACATTGCCAAACCTCTCCTCGAGAAACCTTGGGTATGTGATCACACTGCCGAACAACGCCAAATGACCGGGACGTGGTGCACGCCTGAACTCCAAAAAGCTCTCGACAAAGGCTAGACTCTCGAACGCATTCACGAGGTATGGCATTTCGAGCACCGTCAAACAGGGTTGTTCAATTAAAGACTACGTCAACACGTGGCTCAAAATCAAGGAAGAGGCGAGTGGATTTCCTAGTGGATGCACCACCGACACCCAACGCCAACAGTATGTCGCCGACTACGAGGAGCGTGAAGGTGTTCACCTAGACATGGGCAACATTCGTAAGAATCCAGGCAGGCGCACCGTGGCCAAATTGATGTTGAATTCCATGTGGGGCAAATTCGGTCAGCGACTCGATAAGACCCACGTGGAAGAGTTTACAGATCCTCATGTACTGCATGCCTTTCTGGCTAGTGGTCGACACAACGTCACCTACGTGAGTCCTGTCACCGACGAACGTGTTGAGGTCTACTACAAGATCCACGATCCCATGATCGACGTTAACGCCAATCTCAACATCTTCGTGGCGTGCTTTACGACTTGTCACGCCCGCCTTAAGTTGTACGAGGAGCTGGAAGGTTTAGGAGATCGTGTCGTCTACTTTGACACCGACTAGATCATTTTCACCCAAGCCACCGACGAAAGCCAATACCAACCTCAGTTAGGTAAACACTTGGGCGAGTTCAAAGACGAACTCAAAGGGGATCACATCGTGGAATTCTGTTCGGGCGGCCCCAAAAATTACGGCCACAGGACGACCCGGGGCACCGTCGAATGTAAAGTGCAAGGGTTCACGTTGAATCGTGAAGGATCAGAGCAGCTTAATTTTGAAATCATGATCAACAATGTGAAAAACGAAGTGCTGTAACCTCTCGACGACGGTCAAGTACGGACCATTCGCGTGAACGAACGCACCAAAATTGTACGGCACGGCAAGACCTACGAGCTGTTTACCATGCCTCGCCACAAGACGCCTCGCCTCGTCGCCAATAAACGCATCTTTCCGCCCGCCGAGCATCCCGATCCGTTCCTGACCTATCCTTACGGCTATCATCACGTCGATGCAGAACTGTTAGATCTACTGATATAAAGGATATAAACATTGTCAAAAAACTTTTTTTATTGTACATAAACATGTATTATTTGAAAATAGATTATCTATGACACATTAAATTGTTTTTATGTCAATCTTTTGGTTTTGTGTTTATTCAACCAATCTATCGCCTCGTCCAGGGTCTTGAACTTTTCATTCATGTCTTTTTCTTTCACTTGCTTTACTTCTTCCCATATATCAACTATGTAGTACAACGTTAACAGTGAATCAAAATTTCGGCTTCGCAACAGGTCTGCCAGCTGATTTGGGAACGGACTTGAAAGCGTACCTCTTCATCGGGGTGAGCTAACATTCTTTCAAACAATTCTTCTTCATCACGTGGATCCCATAGGCGCAAATAATCCAACAAATCCTCTTGCTCTTTAGTTTGCTCGTCTGGCGACACGTCCAATCTTGTTTGCTCGCACAAGCTCTGCCACCTAGTCATCTTGAAACTAAAATGATTCGAATCTTTCACAGGTTTTTATACACTTTTTCAATCATGACGTCATCGAAAAAATGGGCTGTGACCGGGAATCGAACCCAGATCATGACGGCCACAACGCCACGTAATCACCATTATACCATCACAACCTTCCCTCGGACGGGGCTCGAACCCGCGACCTGTGGATTAAAAGTCCACCGGTCTACCCACTGAGCTACCGAAGGTCTTCACATCCAAAACATATTAAAAAAACAATGTCCTTCGGACGGGACTGGAACCCGTGACCCAAGGATCTACAGTCCCATGCTCTACCAACTAACTACCGAAGGTTTTCACACAATAAAAATAAATAATATATTAACAAATTAATAATTAATAAATAATTAATAATTAATAATAAATCCCGGCTAAGGAACCTGGCCTTGTCTTCATTTATGCACGGCTTGGTAACCGAGCCTTCCTATGACGTCATCCGTGGCGATTAGCTGTTTCCCCGCCAAACAGCTGATCGATCAGCTGATCGTTGCCATAGCAACCGAATAAATCCGCGAAAAAAACTGCCATATCCCTTGATATCACTACTAATATTGTTGTCGATTCCGCATACTATTTGGTCCTTTATCAGACTGTCTTGTAGTGTCCCATATTCACAGGATTTTGCTTTGTTTCGCAAGTCGGTGACGAAAACGTCGATTGGGCGGCCATTCTGTTTGCATGAGTTGAATATGTAACGTTCGTAGGTCACATTTTTTTTCGGCGCATAATAAAATTATGCTTGAAACGTATTTATGATTGGATTTAGTTTCTTTTTCTCGCTCTCCGCAAACATATATGTTTTGTATAGTTTTAATGCGTCTTCCCCAATGGTGTGAAGGAAAACTGCACACTGTCTGTTCTCTTCTTTTTCAGAGACTCCACTGGCTGTAGCATAGAGATTCCATCTTAACTTCCATCTTCGCCAGTTTTCTGCGAAATTTCCATCCAGTTTTAAAGGACCAATTAGTTTTATCACAGGCAACTCAAGCTTAAAGTTAGTTTATATCGACGAAATTTTAATATAGTGATTTGTATGGAGTATGAGATAAATTACTTTTTTAAGATTATTATACTTTAGTTTACGCAAAAGTCAAAATTAAAACTTTTTTATCTCAATTGTTCTTTGAAGTCATTTATTTGTAATTAGAAAATCCGTAGTTCTCCAGGTTAGAAAAACAGACAGGCTGGCGGGTCCAAATGATGATATGTACACAAAAAGTTCGATACATTTTCTCATCACGATAGGATTGCCAAAAAAATCAGGTCTGTCCATAGATCAATAACTGAATCTAACCACGAACGTTTATTGGGTTCCAATAATCTAAAATAGGAGAGGGGGAGAGCTTGATACCTCGTCGAAAGAAAGCGAACTGGATTTCTCAATTGCTGTTCACGCCACGTCGTGGATACCAACGTTTTTTGCTGGGCTTCGTAACCGCGCGATTAGGACAAAACTAAAACAAACGTGTTGCGTTGCACTGTGCCTCCCCGCGCCTGTTGTCAATTGTTTTTCAAGTTGTTTCTATTCTTTTTTCTAAAATTGCTAAATTCAAACTGGTTCATCATATGTGACAATTGATTTTGGGTTGGTTGTTTGAAGTCAGATTTTACACCAGAGTTGAAGATTCAGGTCATTTTATAAATTCATAAAGATATACCTTTTTCTTAATTGGAATAGTAGTGCATATATATATATATATATATATAGTTTTTACATGCTTATGTCTTTTTCAATATCGCCAATATAAAATGAATTATAATTTATTATATGGTTACTAGTAAAATACAGGAAACTATAACACTGATATTTTCCATAGTAAAAAATTTTATGTCTTCGCACCACTATGTAATATTTTCTATTTCTATTTATTATGAATTTACAAATGTTATATATTATATAGCTGCTGTGTTAGAAATATCAAACACCAAACAGAATTGCAGTGGTCAGTAATAAAGAAGCATTGTATTTATTATGTAAATAAAATGTTATTGTTTGGAATAAACCGCAGATTGTCTGATTTATTAAATGTAATATATGAAAGTAACTCACATTGCATTAAAACATTGAAGCACAGACACAGTATGTTTTATAGTATTTTTAACACATTGTTGAAGACTTGGTGAAATCATAGAGTGCTCACATTCAAGTTGTCGTGGTAATGTCAAAACTAGCGCCAATTGCACAGCGACTGACGTTATGATAACCCGTATTAAGAGGATTGCACAGGTTTTCCATTTTCTTATAACAAAGATTGTAAAAACAGCCAAGGCCACGCAGTAAAAAATAGCTCCAAGATGTTATATGTTAATCCATACTGTTACACTGTTCAAGAACCAGGTATTTTTGCAAATAATATAACAAGTGAAGTTTATTCACATTGATTCATACATGCTGAAGGTGTATGTATGTATGTATAAAGCATATTCAGAAAAAATTGTTGCAAATATATTCCCTCACAACCTTGGCCTCATCTGGGCCATCATATCTTACACAGTCAGGCTGCTCATTACCATCCATACCTTCTGTTTCAACCTCATTACGCAAAATTGCAATGTTGTGTAAAACAGCGCAAGCACCAATAAGAAGACAAACCTTCTGTGGATTCATCCTGATCTCGGAGTGAAAAGTGAAAACGTCGTTTCCACCGACCAAGGCGTTTGCTCAATAGCTCCACTGGTTTTCATGTGGATTTGTTAAATGCCCCCTGTTTTGGGCAAATAGGTTCAGGATATGGAGTGATTAAATATCTTTTAAGAGGAATAGCCATGCACTCTCACCAAGAACAAACCCATCTTCAACTGCTGATTTCTCGAGTGCATTGTTCAAAACAGAATTTGACAAGATGAAGCTATCATGTGTGCTTCCAGGCCATCTTGCCTGGAAGCACACATGCCATCTTGCTTGTAGATAGTCCTGAATAAAAGAAGAAAAAAAGCTATGAACATAATACCTTAAACCTATTTATTGATTTAACTAAAGAACTTCCAATTAAGTCAACTTATTTTGGTACAATTTCTAAAATTAGTACCATAAGTGAAAACTATATAGTAAATATTGGCATCTTATTTAGTAAATTTCAATCCATTAACTATATCTTTTATGTCAAAAGAAAAACATATTTTTTTCTGTGATGTACTTTTTTATTTCAGGGGATAAGGTTTGGCAATGTAAATAATCTAATTTACTAAGCTACCTAAAATAGTATTAGCCTCAAGAACTAAACTATTGATAATATTCAGATGTTATTATCAGTAAATTCTAAAAGTATGTATGCAAATAAAACCTCTTCGTTGCCAAAAATATCTTTTGCAACAATTAAAAGCACTATTATATTAATATTATTATTGAAGATGTCTTAATTACATTACAACATGTTTTCATTTTTTTGTACATACATTAATATAATCAGGTTAACTATGGGGAAGGCCATCACAAAACTAAAACTAAATATTTTTCAAAAAAAGCTGACAGAAACAATTTAGTGTTGCTTTTGGGCAATTTTGACAAAAGCATCCATAAATAATTAGGACGGTTATTTTATGGTGCTTAAGGCCCTGATTATATGTAACGGGCTAGCCCGAGTGAGCAGGCTGAAGCACAACTTTTAGATTATACATGATGCGGACATGGTTGGCACAGTTGGTAAGATCTCTGCTTTCCAACCAAAAGGTCCCCAGTTCAATGTCGAGATTTGAATATTTGTGTGACCTTCTTTTCGGCCAAATTCAACTCAGCTTTCCATCCTCCCGGGGAAGGTAAATGAGTAACAGTGTCTGCCGGGAGCTAACCTGCGATGGTTTAAGATGATTTAAGATGGTTGCCTGGCCCTCGACTTCTACAGTGAAGGGTTTTTCGGCCCTCCCCAGAACATGGTAAGGACCTTTGTAAGGGCGTGTCAGAGATGGTTTGTAGTCATTACGACGAATGTACACATGCGACGTGCTACTAAGATCAGTTGGAACAAATGACTTGGGAGAACTATGCCACTGTGTGGGAGTGAATTGTTGGCGCTGCATTTTGCTGCGCAATTCAGACACAAATGATGAGGGATCCACAATGGATAGTCTAGAGAAGAAGTCACCTGGCAACCGGAGTGAAGTGCCATACACTAACTCCGGGGGGATACACGATAAATCTGCCTTCACTGACGCCCGTATGCCTAAAAGTACAACTGGTTCCCAGCTAAGCGTGTCCTGATTACGTCTTTGAAATGACAATGGAAACGTTCCAGCAGCCCGTCGGCTTGGGAATAGTACGCTGTTGTTCGGTGGGGCATGGTTTCCAAGAGATGTATGAGCGAACACCAAAGGCTAGACTCGAATTGACGGCGTTGGTCGGAGGTGATCGTTAGAGGAACTCCAAAACGGGAAACCCAGCCGAAGAGCAGGGCCCGTGCACACAATTCCGCAGTGGCTTCCGTCATAGGTATGGCCTCAGACCACCGGGTATACCTATCGACACATGTAAACAGGTGAGTGTATCCCTGGAACGGAGGCAACGGACGAACAATATCAACATGGATGCTGTCAAAACGTGCAGCGAGTGCGGGGAAGGACTGCATAGGCGCTTTCAAATGGCGGTAAACTTTTGATTGTTGACAAACAGGACAGGCGCGGGTCCACTGCGCAATATCACGCTTCATGTTCGGCCACAAATAGCGCTGAGACACTAGCTGCCGGGATGTCTTGATGCCAGGATGGAAGAGGGAGTGAAGATTGTCAAAGATTTCCGGTCGAATCTCGCGGAAGGAACAATGGGTTTGGGGATTCTCTGGGACGTGTCATACAGGATGGCTTGACTTGAATTTGGAATGGGCAATTTCTCGAGTTGAAGTGTCGTGTTACTTCATTACAGATGTTGGTCTCCAGGTCACAGAGCTGGGCAGCTGCTATAGCTTATAGCTCGACGGCTGCTTGAGTCAGGGTGTACACATTACGGAAGAGAGCATCAGCAGCTGGGTTATCGTAACCTTTAATGTGTCGAGTATCACAAGTAAATTTCGAAATGAATGCTATGTGCCTTGCTTGCCGAGGTGAACGTCGATCTGAGTTAGATCAGAGATCAAAGATTAGAGATTTACGATTGTTATTAACGTGGAAGGGGCGTCCCTCCACAAAATACTGGAAGTGACGGATGGCAAGGTTTGCGGCCAATAGTTCTCGGTCAAAGACACTGTAATTCAGTTCCGCGGAATTTAGTTTCTTAGAAAAAAATGAAATCATGTGTGTTTCATTCTAGTCATTTTAAATTGTATTTCGCTCTGCACCAAAGTGTATTGAGCACTTTTAAACAG
>JAOBRB020025722.1:0-15842 GCA_027575285.2 Zoanthus pulchellus | reverse complement strand
TGTAAAATTTATACAGAAACTCGCATTCTTTGCTTATATATTGATGCATTCCCTTCCTTCGTTTTGTTGAGCAATCTCTTGTTGAAAATCATTTTCAGTAAGTTATATACTTCTTAGATTTGGATTACAAGATTTAAAAGAGATAAAAGAAAAGATTTCAAGCTTTCCAATTCAACCAAGGTGTGTTCGGCACATTTTAACGAGGAGCATTTTATTAATTACAAAATAAAGTAAATTGAAGAGATTAAAACCAGACACTCTACCGAGTCTCGAACAAAAGGTTACGAGAAAAAGGTTACTTCCCTCAAAGTTAGAGAAAATTAACTGACGCAAAGCCTTACTAAATGATGACGATACACAAACCGCCTCAGAAGGTGAAGGGCATTTTGAACTAACAGGCAGTGAAAATATGGTTTTAAGGTCTTCCTTTGTAAATATTCCGCAACCATGTGACCACAGACTATCATTTGAACAGCTGTGTAAAATGTGCGACACCATACAGAAGGAAGAGAAGTGTTTGCAATGGTAATTGTAGAAATTTTGGTCAATTTATCCAGTTTTTCGTCCACTTTGTATCACTCGCCGCATCACTAGAGGTACTAGCGACCGACATCTTGGTCTGTGTGACCCATTTCAAATCACGTGACCTTGAAGCCGAGGAGGTCTATTGGTAAGGTGCCGGTCTATCGTGCTGGAGACTCGGGTTCGATTCCCGGCCGGGCGTTTACACTCAGGATCTTAAAATCTGCAACTAGTTAGACTTTCACGCCTTCTCGTATAAGAATGTTAAACCGTAGGCCCTAGGGGATTATATCTATGTGTGTTTGTGTGACGTAATGTGAAAGGTCTCCGTTCACCTTAGGTGGTAAAGATGGTCTCCCCAATTACTGAATTAGTTGGCCTTTGGCCGGCTAGAAAGACTTCAAACTTAAAAAAGTCTATATTATTATTATTGCCACTTTTGCACACCAAGACATTTTTTCTGAGGGTAATACAAATAAGTTTTTAAAACATAACAATCTCGTTCCCAGAGCCACATTCCTTGTCTCGATTCGTGGCGCTGACCACAAGGAACGTGGCTCTGGGAACGAGATTGAAAACGTAACGGAGGAAACAAACTGAACTCGTACAGACATACTCCGAAAGTCTATTACATATATAGGACATCAACACTGTTGAACAATCTAACCGATTCTTTAACTACTGTCTGTAATATTAGTACAATTAGAAATTTGGTTAAAAAATATCTTAAACTTTTAACATTTATATCAATTATGAAAAAAGTGACGATTTTTTATATTTTTAGCTTTTTTATTATTATAAGCTAGATGGAAGAATATATTTATTTTTAGCTTTTTATCAGTTTTTAATATAGATATAGGTAGATAATTTTTAAAATTTGATATTTTATTGTTTTTAATACACGGCCCTATCAGCTGTATAGCTGCAGTTTATCTTTAAACCGTGTATAAATAAAGGCTATTATTACTATAATTATTATTGTTGTAAAGATTTTTTTTATTTTTGATAAGTTTGACATATCATATTTCCCTGTCAGTAAATTAAAACTATCCACGTATCAAACCTGATGACGATCGGTGCGGCCGATCGAAATATAGATGCTAAAACTCATTGTCGTTTTTCGGTAACTTTGCTTATATAAATTCTATTACTTTATTATATGATTGATTTGGCCCAGCCTAGATCCAACAACACAAGGTTGTACACGGGATTTGCTACTAAATTTCTCAAGAATTAAAGTTTAATTTTTTCCAAGTATGTTTTGTCTCAAACAGAACTACCGTAGACTTGATGCGGCTGGATTGTTCTTCCGGCTACTGTTGGCTGTATCAGTGTATGCAAGGATTTTAAACCATGAGTGTTCTCTTATTTTTCTCCTTTTAAGGTATATCATCGATATATTTTTCCTGTCACAGCGCCTTGAGTCATACTGCTTTATTAAATATTTGCATGATTTGTGTCCGTGCGTCATATTCTCAAAATACACTTTGCATGCGCAGAATAACATGCGCATGGTCAAACACATGACGACCCCTCCCCTCTGTGATTATCATTCGTTAGCCAACAATTAGGTTAGTTGGAAGTGAAAGTATTGGTACTTTGGAGTAAAAATTCAAATACTAAGATTTATTTGTAATTACGAGATGAACGGAGAGGTCGCAGAACTTGATCCCAAAGACATCACCGCACCAAGACTGGTGCATATGAAGAAAGGAGATGAAGGGTACGGCTTTAACCTTCATGGCGAAAAAGGAATACGAGGTCAACACATTAGTGCCGTGGATAAAAGCAGTCCAGCCGAGGTTGGCGGTCTAAGGGAGGGAGATCGTGTGATAGAAGTAAATGGAACAAATGTTGAATGTATGAAGCATGGTGAAGTAGTTTCTTTAATTAAACAGAACCCAAGCGAAACCTGTCTGCTGGTTATTGACAGAGTTACTGAAAAGTACCTGAATGATAATAAAAGGCAAATTACTGCAGATATGGCAAATTTAAAGACTGTTTATGTAGAGCCACAGAAACCCTCTGACAATACCGAAAACGAACCAACAGAAAATGTCAAGTCTGAAGAGGTTGTTAACATCGCAGAGGCAGAAAATGGAGCTAGTGCAGAAAGCCAGGAACGAGTTGATGAGCCGATCCAGCAAGTAGTGCAGGAACTCGAGCCTCAACCACCCTCGGAAGTTCAACACGAAATTGACTCAAAAGAAGAAAATACAGACGACCTACGTAAGGCGATGGAAGAAGCTCGACTCGCAGGAAAGTCCAAACGTCGAGGTCAGAAATCTTGGCAAGACCAAAAAAAAGTATTTGAATCTTTATAACAAACGAAATAACGAGAAAATCCACGAAACTACGTTACGAGTTTACTCGTAACTAGTCCTATATCATTGCGCTGAGAGAAAGTGACAGCATATGCATTGATAATTAACCGATAAAACGATATTGTTCCAATAATACAATTTATATATTCGATTGATAAAGTTTCCAAATGGTATAATTTTGCTAAGAACTCCGAGAAAGAATAAAAGAAAACCAATTAAGTGGAAATATCTTAGTAGCTCAATAATGAATAAATATTGTTAATTTTTGACATTGTATGTCGGAGATTAGTTTTTTCAGCATATTCTCTACGGGTGAGTTATGTTGGTCAACATTCGGAAATATAAAAAAAGTCAAACAATACCTTTAAATCTCCTTGTATTATTTCTTACGCTGCAAGTAAAATATAACTTAGCTTTTAATGCACGAAAGTCTGAACTAAAACCCGCAGCAAAGCCGGAAAAATATAGCAAAATCACCATCTTGCTTCATCAGCTTATCAAACTTAAATAATTATGATTTTTATGTACTTTGTTATGTTAATCTTGTTTTGCATAACCCGCAGGCGTTGGTTCAATAAAAAAAACTGATTCATTTAAGTTTGCAAAAAAAAAGTGCTGTTGCTACTTTACTTAAAAAAGAATAATTCTTTAGCAGTTAATAAACGTTTATCAATAGCCACAGAGCAAATGGTAACTATGTTAAAGTGGGCTCGCGTCATATTTTTGTCTTTTTCGCTTCATTGAGTAAACACCTACACTTATTCGTTTGCGACAACTGATCATATTCTAGAACAAGCAAACAAGAAATCTGATAGCCGTTTTGAAACGACATAAAACACCCGCCTGTATAAATATACAAAAATAACTTTGAAAAAAAAATTTTTTTCAATGTTAACAGCAGAATTAATTTAAAATTTTCTATCGAGTCTTGTTCAGGGAATACCCAGCCGATCAGGTCCATATATAAAGACATGCACTGTAACGGTATGTCACAAATTGAAAGCGAAATGATGGATGGCGATTGTTAAAGAGAAATTATTGCTTTTAACGTTTCAGTGACGCTCCAGAAAATAATGGATCCATATCATTAAAACAACACAAGAATAGAAGGGTTCCACTCGAGAAAAACGCTGCACACTTTTTAAGAAGCAGGAAATTTTACCGAGGTTCACAGCTCTACACTCAATCGTGATAAATGAAGATCAACACTGGAATTGGCCAAGTTTGAATAAAATATTTTAATATTTATAAAAGAATGAAATGGAAACTCAGATTTTGTTAAGAATATAATTTTGTATGTTTGAAAACAAAACATCAGTAACTACATGTATTGGCAACTGCACTCTAATCTCAAATAGTAGGGCCATATACAATTTTTGTACCTCAAGGTTACTAAACACCTTGGGCAGTGGTTTTAGTTTTCGATCAATAGCTCGCTTGAGATATATAAGAAGCCTATAAACCTATATATCAACGAAAAGGGTATGAATTTCCCTTAACGAATATTTCACTTTTGAAAAAATAAACTACTGTAAGAAAGAACTGACGCTCTGTTTCGGATCCAAATTTTTTCTTCGATTAGTTAAAAGTAGCCGAGTTTTTAACTTCCGTTGTTATTTTTCACCTTCTAAGCATCACCAAAGTGTGCAAAACAAAAACCTGTCGGCAATTTTTATTTGCGAAAACTTATCGTGTTTTATAATATATTGTTTTTAGAATATTGTAAGAACTTTAATAAAGAGCTTCAAAAATCGATTTATAAAAAGTCAACAAGAAGTTTTTTTTAAAATCGCCGACAGGTTTTCGTTCTTTCGGTATTACTCTATTGCTATGCCAAGTTTTGAGGCAAAATAGCTAAAGTTTGATGATTTATGAACTTTTTTCCATACCTTTTTATTACGAGAAAAGATGGTTTGAAAAAAGCCGACAACATAACGCACTCCACAGGTTGTCTTAAAATCTCTCCGCCCTATGGGGGTTTTATTTCATTCTCTTGATGATTCATTTTGTTTTTATGGTCTTTTATTTTATTCTTTTGACGATTCATTTTATTTTTATGGTCTTTTATTTCATTTTTATGACAATTCATTTTATGTTCGTGGTCTTATATTTTATTTTTATGACGATTCATTTTATTTTGATAACGATTCATTTAATTTCCATGACTTTTTCAGTTCTTATGGTGTTTCTTTTTATTTATATGCAAATATTTTATCATTGAATTATATATTTTTATGATCTTTTATTTTTTACACCAGAATGCTTCGCAAGCGTAAGCCTGTAGGCTCAAGTTTTTTTCAGCGGCTGCGCATTTGGCGCGTGCTACTAGTCAAACTCGTCAAACTCATCATGGCGGACAATCCTACTGTATCTAGCATTTGTGAAGATGCAATAGCTGCAATTAGACAAATAGAAAATCAATCATTTACAAGACCATTGATTAGACCTGCAAGCAACTCTATAAGCGATAAAATTGCTCGCTCTTTCCCTCAAAGACGTCAACGATCTACGTTAAAGCGTTCAATTAAGTGGCCTGAGCTTGGCAGGATCAAATTCAAAAGGCAAACAACAACAACAACAACAACAATTTTATTTCGACCCAGATTTACAGCTTTACATGGCAGTGTGAGAATAAAAAAATAGAAAGAAGAAAATATGTAAACTACTGTATGATGTACATTGATAAATGATTAAACAGATGTACAGTAAATAATGCATGGGTACAGGACTTCCAAAACAACCATAAGGGCTTGTCTAGATTGGATGCCCTTGCTTTATAACTATTAATTATATCAATTGAAAATGTACGTATTTAGGGTCGGAGTGGAAAACAACAAACACACATTCACACAGAATTACGCCTAGGACAAACTGAGGGAAAACTGATTGAGATTGGAAGTCAAACTGATTGTTCGAAGTTAGTAAATATCAAGAATTTGAATTGTTAACTTCTTTTTGAATGCAAAGCACCCAAATACAAAGGAAGGCCGCAAAACGAAATTGTCTCGCACGTTCTGGTTGTTATATCAGACCCATCGGGAAAATCTGTGCTGACTCACAAGAGTCGAGTGAGTTTAGAAAAACGGGGAGTGGTTACACATGAATTCGCAGTGCAGAGAAGCTGGACTGCATCCCAGCTGAGGATGGCTGTACGAAAACAGCTACCAGGGAAAAATATCCCATTTCAATTTGTGAACTAAGGTTTGGGATTTGATTGTTTCATTTTATTTGGTGGAGATGCAAGTTTACAGATACAACTGAACACAAACACTAAAATCCACATGAAATACATTAACGATCGTACGTGTAGTCATTTTTATTTTTATTTGTCTTAGATCCTGAAATAAAAATGTTTTGTTCTTTTTCTGTTTGCAGTCTTGTTATGGCGAGTTAATCAAACCTAAGCTAGCTGCCGGTGTAGACGTAAGTGGAGATGTGTAACACAAATTGTGTGGCCAAGAGTGCATCTATGTTAGAACCCTTGAGGTGACTGAAGATTTTTATGAGTCAGAATGTGGCTCATGTTCTGTGACAAAGGAAGAAAATGATGTCGAAGATGAAAATGATGATATGCTAAACAGCCCTTGTTCATGGCTTGCCAGTTTTCGCGCCAAGCATGATGTGGGTTGCCGTACGATCACTTTTCACTAGTGAAAAACATCGCTCGTCCAATCAAACGCCGCGAACGATGATTGTTCACTAGTGAAATTTCATCGTTCGCGTTGCTGATTGGCGGACTAAAAACGGAACGATTTTTTCATCACTGTCATTTCTGTGGATAAATCTCAGTACTTATGAATTAATTCCTGTATACATTGATTCTTTACCGAAATTTAAAAAATACTGTAGCTGGTACAAAAGAAAACGTGATGTTGATGAATTGCGATACCTGTGATGTAAAATTGTTCACAGAAAACTTTAATCAAGAAGTGCAAGCCAATATCTCAATAACACTGTATGAATTTCGAGTCAGTCTTCCTTGAAAACAGAATGGAAACAGGATAGCGCACACAGGTTCACTGTGCTCGTATTATTTTGCATTTTATTTTCAATAGCATTCTAGTTGTCTGTTCAGATCTTGTAATGCATCACAACTTTAAAGTTCTTGTGCAACTAAGAGATTTTGAAAAACTATTTTCAAACTTTTTCCAAGCTTCTGTGAGTGTAAGAACTAGCCAGTTCTTGAGAAGAAAATATTTATTTTTGGTTTTGGTATTTTTTTCCCTTTCTTCACAGTCACAATGGCTAAGCTTTCATCGTCCCAAACCAAACTCTCTTCCGAAGATTTTCAAAAATCCAAAAATGCATTGGAAACATTTTTAAACATTGCCGAAGTTTTCTGAAAACTGTTGAATATTTCCGATGATCTTGACGACGAAGGTTTAGGATAAATTACAGGAAATAATTAAAGTTTTACAATAAAGTATAGTATTTTTAAAAACCTTCAGTAGCAGCTAGATGAATATAGTACTTTATGTGCACTCTGATTGGTTCATCAAACAGTAATTATATCTTGCGCAATACATCTCGGTCACTCAACCGTAAAATATTTGATTGCTCGCGCGTTAGACAGATCGCGGAAGATCGCGGATCTTGCGCAATACATCTTGGTCACTCAACCGTAAAATATTTGATTGCTCGCACGTTAGACAGATCGCGGAAGACTTGTAGAGGAACTACAGTAGTTTTTATTATTTTGTTTTAAAATGTACTATTCACCACCTAGCTTAATACTGAAATCATTATCTCACTCAATGTCGGTGCTTAGCGACAGATGTTTTTCTCAACATTTCGCGGTTGGATGAATAACCATCTCTAGTCACCTTATAATATCTTATTTTGGACGCTTGATTTGAATCATGGGATAGCTGACGCATTTCACATCCGACCATCGTTTTGACAATGCTCCAATGATGGTCCATTTTTTCGTATCGCGGTCGTATCGTTCAATGGCATTCGTAGAGCCGCTTCCTCCGAACACAAAAATCATACCATGTAGAACTCCCATGCCGAAATCACGTCGAGCAACATTCAAGGACGAAACAAACGTCCACGAGTTGGCATTCGGTTCATAAATTTCCACTGTCTTCAATGGGCAAAGATTTTGGTCTGTCCCTCCGACGACGTAAAGCTTTTCACGAAGTACCGCGGCTTGGTGACGATATCTCTCAGTTCGCATCGGCGCGACATTCACCCAACAATTGGCAGCTGGGTTATAACATTCTACATCAGCGATAGCTAAATTGCCAGGCAACGTTGCTCCACCAATGACGTAAACTTTTCCAAGCAACGTCGCAACTGCGTGAAAGCTTCTTCGGATCTTTGAGTGGGGAAGTGATATCCATGTTCGAGTTGCAACGTGAAAACATTTTACTCTTCGATTACTACCGATGACGTATATATACCCCATCCCTTCGCACACGGCTGTTTCTGATTCTTTACCTCCTGCACTAACTTGAGTCCATGCATTGATTTTCGAGTCGTATTTCTCTATTCTTAATCCACCACCCATTACAGTGTACAGCTCTTCCCCGACAACCAATGCCGTGCCAGTGGTCTGGGCCATACCCTCTACAGGGAAACAAGAACCTTTTTCCAGATCAAAAATCTCTATACGCGTTGACGCCTCACCAATGAGGTAAAGAACATTTGGCGCTCTCCTGGGAGTTGCCATAGCTCGCAGCTGGGGACTTAATTGTCTTTTCGGTTTGTTGTGGAAGTCTAAAGCTCCCTCCACTTTCTCTTTCCAGTTGTTTTCCTGCTGTATTAATTCGTTCCCAAGAACAACATTTTGCAGGAATTCTTTGGGCATACAATGGAAGCGAACATTAGCCATGATATCCTAGAATGAATTTAAAGAAAAACTTTCAACTGACGAGTATAAAGATTGCATTAAACACAGAAGCGTCGCTTTTTAGCATAAGTCTTATAAATATGAGAACACCACCCAGCTGTCCATTCTTAAGCGCTAAAAATGAGCAGAGAACCAATTTCCACTGCAAGGAAAATTGTGATGGATTAGTGTCTCATACAGGGTAAATTAAAGATTTTTATTCACTTAAATAAAACAACAAAATCATCATTAAACCAAAAAAGGTAACATCATGGCTAAAATTTTGGATGAGGCAAGCACTCTAGAAGTTTTCACTGGGCTACCTTTTCTTCTAGGTCCCTCTTCTCCTCACAAAAAAGCTGGCACTGCAAGGAATTATGGGATATACATTTTGTCTGATCGACAAAAAAGAGCGAATTTATAACTGGGCCACAGGGCCACGGGTAGCCCAGTAACTGAACAAGTTTGATGTCCAAACTTTGGATTCAAAAATAGTGTTTTCTGCACCTGGATCATGATGAATTGTAAAATCTCTAGATATATGTGCAATCTACAAATAATTTACAGGGTTTAAAATTCCCAGCTACAAAACTACACCAACTTAAGCCTCAGTTGGGGCCAAACATCAAAAGTTAAGGTGAAAAACCGTCCCAGCTTGAAAAAGAACTAGGGTATATCATTATATATTATTTAATTTTTGCTATTCTTGCAAACACGTCTATATCTTTGCCTTTTATCACAAGATAAGACTGAGAATATGAACTATAGAGCTGAGACAAGTTGAAGTTTATTGATTTTGCCTGCAATCTAATCATTCAAATTTACATTACAAATTGTCAGTTAATCAACAGGAAAACCCAGAAGAGGCTGAAAAGCTACTTAGGTGGGTCACCACCTTATATAATAACATGTCAGGCACAGCAAAATAAACTAAGTATTAGATAATTTAAGAATTAAAAGTAATTATATTAATTACTTAATTTAGAAGCAAATGTAAAAGAGTGAAAACAGCAAAGAGGGAAAGCCAAAAGGAGAAAATCGACGTGGAGTGTTTAATGAGAATGCTTATATTTAAGATAATGAAAAATATTTTAAGCGTAATTAGTCAAAAAAGACTCAGGCAAAGCCACTTATAGTCTTAGATATAATTTACACATTTACTAAAACAAAACTCAAGTGAAAATGATTCTTTATTTATTAATTCAATAATTTAGAGGGAGACTGTATTATTCCTTGTTGCTCTGTTTATCTTGAGGTCATTAGAGGGGACTTTGATGGGTAAACCTGATTGAATTGAGTATAATAACTTTACATAGTTAATTAGAAAAAGCTAAGCTAAATCCTTATATATGAGCCCAGTAGCCAATGGGGCTGGTGCTTATCTTCGGTTTCTGTAATGGTATGTGGATGAGAGTCTTTGATTCCCCCTGGACGGGACACTAATCCATCGCAGGTTAGCTCCCAACAGATTCTGGTACTCATTTACCTACCCTGAGAGGATGGAAAGCTGAGTTGCCTTAGGTGGAAAAGAAGATCACACAAATATTCAAATCTCGGCAGACTACCAGGATCAGACTGGGGACCTTGTGGCGGCAAAGCAGAGATCTTACCAACTGCACTAACCACATCTGCCACAATTATGAAATGGGCTGCCATAAAAAGTACTCAAAAATGTGTGAAAAAATCATTAATAGAAGATTAACAGACTACAAGAAACAACATCAAATCAAGGTTAGTTCAGTTTCATTAAACATTAGATTCACAATTTTACTGCACTGTTCATAAATATACTGGTCCACACTGAATTTTTTTGCTTGGTTTGCCTGCGAATGTACATCATGTACAGAGAGTAATGTTAGTACAATTACTTTCTACTAACTGTAACTTGAAGATAAAAAAAAATTGTTAGCAGGCCTAAAAGCAGTGGAAATGATTGGATGTGAAATGATTATCACCAACTTGGTGCTACGTGCCTCGTTGGCTATTTACCATCTCATATCCAACGCACGCTCTTGCGAGTCTTGGAATAATTGTTAAATATTAGAAACTGTACAGCTTGAATAAGGTCAAATTTTCATTTCTTTGTTAGTTTGACAAGCTTTCACTTTCTCAAGTTTTTGACAATACATCTTTTGATTGAACAGGGTTATCACATGTAGCTAAAGTTCAAATTTGCACCCACCCCACCCCCTTGATTAAGGGTTATCGCGTGAAGCTAAAATTCAAACCTACCCCCATCCTACCCCATGAAGAAGGCTCTATAAACTAGGCACATTTATAACTGATACCTTATATGTTAGTCTCTCTTTGTTATGTTTGTACCACCTTGTCACAGCTTCGAATACTTCTTCCTCAGCTGAGACACGAAGAGTGTCACTCTTTACAACACTACGAATTTGCGCTGCTGGGATCAGAACAAACTCTTCCTCTAAACACAACTCCATGAAGTTCCACTGAATAAAGGCATCGACTTTCGACTGCAGATTTTTTAGGGAATATTGCATTGCCAGAGATTGAATTCCAAGGCAGTTGGAAACAGTAATCTGATTTTCAAGATATTCTCCGCACTCTTCAACAACTGTAGTTACTTGGAAGAGACTGGCGGTCGCGAGAACATCTTCTGCGTTCGATGCATTAACTTGAAGTTCAGCTGTATAAAAGTATTCTATCATTGATTCAACAGTTTTAGGGTCACAACCCTGCAGCGATATCAAACTCATGGAGGACTCCACAAATCCAGTAGTTAGCATAGCACGAAAATAAGGACTGCACGCTGCAAGAACAAGACGATGTGCGCGAATTTGCACACCAGCAACATCCACCGTTACGTCACATAGCTCTTCCACTTGTCGCATCTCGTGAAAAATTTCAAATGCCATATTTTGGTGCTGGCCTTTGATTAGCTTCTCCGATTCCTGAATATTAGCCATAATCTTTTTAGTTACTTCTAGTTTTTTTTGAAATTATCAAGGTTTTAAATTCCCGTGCGCCAATCTGTAATCATCCTCGGAATCCAATATGAATGAATATATGAATGTGAATGTGAATATGAATGTGGAAACAAGTTTCGCGTGTCCTTTCATATGGAGAACTGACTTTTTTGTTCGCGGGCTCACAAAAAAATAACAAAATGGCAGATGACTTTTCCAGCAAAGATGTACGACTAGTTTTGCTTGAAAAAGTAAAGGATATTGAAGAAAGATGTAAGCCATTACAGGAAGATTGCAAAGGTACCTGCGCTCAATTATAAAATAATATATATAAGGAGGCAGCGTGGCGCAGTGGTCAGAGCTGGGGCTTTTAATGCGCAAGACCCGGGTTCGATTTCCTGTCTCAGACCACTGAATGAATTTGTCCTCGGTGATCCCAGGGACAAATTTTAACACGCTTTATATATAACCATCTAGTTTGTCTCTTGTCATTAAGTGTGTATTTTTTTTCTGTAATTTTTTAATACCGTAAAACTGTCGGTTACTTATTCTGCGCATTCGTCTTTCTCTGTTAACCAATGCGTAGAATTTTATTAGAAGTGTATCTATAGACACTTCGATTATATGTGGCGGGGTGTTTTATAGTTAATCCAAATATGATCATTAATTTTTTTTTCTCAACTCTGCAGACAAGTTACGCATTTCAGTTATAGTTTAAGTGTTTCGAATTTTCTCTTATTAATCTTGAGACAAGCTACAAAAAAGATTTGACGCATGAGTTAGACCAAGCTGCGTTGCAGCTTGTCCCGTGTAGCGCAAATTGGCAGCTGATAAGAGACAGACCATGGCACCAGGAAATTTAAAACCACGAACAATGATTTGTAAAATGATCATTCTGAAAAAGCTGTATATTATAAAAGTATTAAATCACAATAACTTAACAGCTCAGCAGCTCAGTCGAGTATAAAAAACGTTGCAATCAATTAATGCAGGTATCTATGAGTATGTTAAAACAGAGAAGGGAGTAGGATTGGGGATATATATATGTGGGGCATTTGAATTTTTATTGATTTTTTTGGTTAAATTTCTGACTAGGGGGCCAAAAAGTAGATCATAAATGTAACACTTTGAAAAATTATGTAACCACAGATTATAGAATCAGGGCTCGACTTAAGAAAAAAAAACCTGGGGCCAGCTGGCTTCTAAGTTTTTAAATTTGGTCGCCAGCACAAATATTCTGGTCGCCAAAATTTTTTATTGACTCAAAATTTCCCAGAATCCCATAGCAAGTCGAGGTGCAAAAAACGGTAATTGAATTCATTTGCAAGCGGAAATAAAATACAAATGTTGAAAGTCAAAAACTGGTTATTTTTTTAATGCTTTGGATAGATTGGATGATCGGAAGAAAAGGGACATTTTCGTCGAATTACCGAAACACTAACTGCTTTTTTCATGGATCTTTAGAAAAAGATATTTAAAAAAGCTTGAAATCGCGGTGGCCAGACTGGCGACCAAAAATGAAAAGTTAGTCGCCAGTGGACCAAATTCAGTCGCATTGGCGACCCCACAGGTCGCAACGTCGAGTCTTGAGAATAAGTACTCAATGAACACAACAAATAAGGCAGTACTTGAGAGAGTCAGAGCTGGAAATGAGAACAATGTTGATTGCCTGGCAACAGTGCTATGAATAGCTAAATACCCAAATACCCCTTCAGTTGAGGTATTTTTCAATGACACACTTTGACCGTTGTGATGTTTTCATGGGATGTGATTGTCTATTAATTTTACCAAAATCACAATGAACAGGAATTGTAAGTTGCAACTTTAATACTGAATGAATATATATTCCTAAAACAACAACTTACCATACAAAACCAAGCTTTTCATATGACACTTGTATACACTTTCAAACTTCACCTTATATTAGGCCAAATAAAAAAAACTTATGTTTAGTGTCCGGCTTTGGCAAAAAAGAGGAGGAAGCGGCACAATTTTTTGTTTGGAAATTCACATCACCATATTTCTAAGAATAATATATAATTATAAGGGCAAAAAGCTGTTGTCTCTTCACTAAAGATAATAGTTTCTCTTATAAAATGAATACTCTACAACCAATACAACATTTAATTATGCATTGATGTGCAATTTCGCTACGGTAAATAAAAACAGTAGTATACCAAAACTTCAGAACAAGTCTCTGATAACTTTAAATGTTATATACATGCATAATTTTTTTTTATGTGCCACTGCAAAAATTAGTAAAAAATCTATATGGAAAAAAGGTTTCACTATAATTTAAATAACAAGTGATAGTTAAGAAAGAGACTACAACAGTTCATCGAAGCTGGCAGTGCTAATGTTAACAATTTATGTAATTGGAATGCATTCGGCGTGTAAATCTACATATAGAAAGAATTAAGAGAAAAATATCATATACAATGTATATGCCCTCAGCGAGAATTGAACCCCACATCTTCGGTTTAATGTTAATTTAACCCAAATAGAAACACAAACAAAAACCATGATTGCAGAAAAAGGAAATCTTGAAAGGCTTGCAACTTGTGTAGTGTTTCACACAACAGGAGCGATGTCTAAACAAGAGATCTCTTGTAGTTGTAACAAGCTTGTGGTAGTAGTGCTTTTATGAAACAGACGTACATCACATAACCCGTCATCTATTCTGGGAATGCAGTTTGTTTGCTTTTATAATGCGTCAGATTTATGTACAAAACAGCACAAGGAAAACCTTTATAATATTTATCTTTTATTTTCAACTTTTTAATAAAGTACATCTTACTATCAAAAAAAAAAAGAGGCAGCTTTCAAAAAGGAAGTGGGCGGTGATGCTAATCATAAGTTGTTTTTTTATTTGGCCTTACTGTGAATGCATTGAATGATGCCATGAACAGGATGAGAGCATGTTTTTATTAGAGCCAAACTCAAATGGTCCTAGTATCACTCAAGGTCAAATTAAATGTCTTCACACTGTCAGGTCGAAATCTGTGATCAAATTCCGCAGTGTGGGGACAGCAGAAGTAATCAAAGGCCTCAGATCTGCCCGACCTCCTCCCCCCCTTATCCTCTCTGTCTAAGCATTGATAATCTGCATAACATTGACTGTTTGAATTTAGTATTATTCCTAGTAGCGATTATAAGATTTTAAGATTTCAGAGGATTTGCCCCCCCTTCCCTGCCCACTGACAAAGGCCTAGCTACAGCCAAGAAATTGCATATTAATCATGGAAAAAACTGGAACTAAAAATATTCAATCACATTTTTTTTAATTGCATTTCGGAAAAAGTAAGAGTTAGTCAGATTCGTGCCCCAGCACATTAATTTGATCTGGCCTTATTAAGTTTATCATTGAAATCTTACCTTATTTACAAAAATAATTCAAAAGTTGTATTGATAGTATTGTATGGTGTGCTCTTTTGTTTTCAAATTATTGTCAAATGACCTGTTGACTTTTTTCAGACTTGGAAGAGTCGGAGTTAATCGGGAAGGCAATTTTTCTTTGTAATAAATGCTTAACACTTCTCAACTCATGGTAAGTACTTGAAACAAAATGAGTTATTAGTATTAATTATGACAGCTTCAATATAACAGCTAACAATCCTATCTGTACATGTGCTGTACATGCATTAGAATATATTCACTAGAACTCCTTAACTCGATACATCTCAGTGGGCTAATAAAACATTATTTTTTATTATTAACTATTTTCTAATATATATATTATTTTATCATTAATTTAATATTTAATAATTAATATATATATATATATATATTGATATAATATATATTTTTATTTAATATAATTTATAGTTATTACATAGATTGAAAGCCAAGGTTAGTTTAATGAAATTTCATAGTTGTTTTTGAAATGTATATGTTTAGTAATTGATATAAAATAACTTCTTTAGTCAAGATAATCTTGAAAAGCCAGAAATCATCCAAGTGATAAGAAACTGTACACAAGTAAGTTTAGAATTTTTTTTTGTTACATGCTGTTTTAATTCAAAATTAATTATTTCACATTCACAGTACAGTATTTCCATACTAAGCTAAATCCTTTCGAGCCTAGTGGCCCATGGAGCCGGTGCTTACAGTACAGTATCTCCGTTTTCTGTTTTCTTAAGTAGATGAGAGTCTTTGGTTCCCCCTGGACGGGACACTAATCCATCGCAGGTTAGCTCCCAGCAGACGCTGGTACTCATTTACCTACCCCGGGAG
>JAOBRB020025614.1:0-12135 GCA_027575285.2 Zoanthus pulchellus | reverse complement strand
CAACCCTTTTGATCTCTGATCTAGCAACATTGATCCCAGATCCAAGCCATATTGTAAGAGCTGATTCCTGGTCCAATTTTCCATGTTTTGAGCTTGTCTTTGCCTGGAAACTATTAGTTCTTGGTTTAAACTTTTATGCAAGATTTTTTGTGCACCTCTGCTTATTTAGTAGCTCTCCATCGTTAAAAGCTTGTCAGTTATAGTATGCACCAGCATCTTCAGGGAGTTAATTAGTTTGCTGTGGATCAGTGTACTTCCAGGGAGTGGGGTGGGATAATTAAAGACTCCTCTGTTTAGAAGTCCAAAACTGAAAAACAAGCACTGGTTTCATAAGGGCCACTTTTCATGTAAAGGATTTTGCTTTTTTGTAGTTAATGTTATTTTATTGTTAATTTGATATCTTGTTATAATGTCAGAGCCCTGGTTACCGAGATCGTTTGGACCTGGACAGTAGTAGAACTGAGGAAGAGCGCCATGCAGCTGTTGTCAAAAAGAATGGTCTCACTGGCCCCCCTAGTTCCGGCAACAGGTACATTTCACCTGCAAAGCGACAGGGGGGCTTAATAGGAGACAAACCACGAGAATTGGATATAGCTCAACAAATCAAAGAACCAACAATTAGAGCTGCTTCTCCAAAGCCTCAAAGAGTGCCTCCAGGTATTGATACACGGATAGAAAATGTATTAACTGTAATTAGTGTATACTAAAACAGTAGATATCGTTGACGGCGCGCTCTGATTGGCTACTCAAACTCCGGATATCCTGTGCTATTTACCTCCGAGCAACTCGAGAAAAAATGGCGTCCCGGTTTGCCCCTGTGACAAGCGAAGAAATCACTCAAATTAACGACAAAGCAGTCCCTGAATAAACAAAGAAAAAGTTTGGTTAGGCCGTGTTTTAAAGTAATGGTTTAAGTTTTTAACCCGGATTATATTGCTAGAAATGATGAGAAAGGTTTTGTTTACAAATGCAAATTAATCTTGCGTAATCTCACTTAAACTTGTTCACTTGAAAATCAAACTTGAATGATATTTTTCACAGATTGGTTTTAAATACAGGGAAAGTTTGCAACTCCATTTGAAGAAAATGTTGCCAGCAGAGGTAAACAAATATCTTCAGAAATTTTATCTGTCAACGAGAAAACGAGACAGCAGCATTTACTACAAAATCTCACTTACCGCGATCCGAGCCGTGTTGGATCGTCACTCGAGAAGTATTTTCAGTTTAGCGACGTAAAAACATCTCTCCAATTTTCAAATGGAGTTGCAAACTCACTCAATTCAGTCCGTTCAAGACGGCTCACAAAATCTTGCACATAGATTCGTTCCCGAGGCACCTTTCTCATCTACAGTATAATTTCAATGTGAGCTTTGGAGATAACAGCAGAAAATAAAACTGTACTGATTAAGGAAAAGAACTTGCCGAACATGCAAGAAGCAACGACTTTCACTTTGCTTGAGCAAGGCGTAGCTCTCACGATGTCAATTTCTTACTTTTTTGATCACCTAAAGTATCATGTGACTTTTGATCACCTGATGTATCATGTCACTTTCGGGAAGCTTGTTGTTTAAGTCCTTACCGCGCTGTAAAATATTGGAATCGTTGTTGAAATGTATGAATTTTAAAAAATCAATTTTCGGTAGTGTATGTTATCTCACTGATTTCGTTTATACTAAAACAACTATTCACCTCAGTGTTGGTGGTTAGCGGAGGACATTTTTGGCTCAGTAAATATCCACCACTAACCACTTCCACTTCGGTGAATAGTTGTTAACTATACGAGGGTATTTGTATAGGGTTTTAATTTATTATATTTTTGGTCAAGTTGTACAATTTTACGATATAACTTCACGGCACCAAATTTGTAGCTTTAAATTTTTGTCAAAAGAGGATTTAATACATCGATGATTTATTAAAAAGTATTTTTATTTATTTTAACAGCTAAATCATCTGATGAACAGAACGTCACTCAAAGTAGTAATGAGCAGGTTTCATTGCGCCCCATAAGCCCAAGATCATCAGAACTTACCGTATGTATTAAGTTATTTGACATACTTTGTATGAGGCATTTGTAGAAATGTGATGGGTGAGGTTTTGGTATGGGATAAGCAGGCTGGCTTGTTTGGGGTAGTGTTAGGCAGGCCAGATTTGGGATAGGGAGGAAGCGCTGCGTGTTGGAAACGAAGGCAAAAAGCAATTTGAGTCAGGTGTAATGTATCACTCAATCCTACAGAAAAGAACTTTCTTTTTTTGCTATTTATGCTGTCTAACAGGCAACTGAGTTTTGTATCCCAAGATTTTACCTTTTGTACCAGTGATGACGTTTGAGATACAGTTAGAACAGAAATGAACTGATTAATTGGAACCATAAATCAATATGTGCATACTTATTGAGAATGTTTTGTTGCAGTCTAAAACAGACAAACTACAAATCAATGCCTCAAACACAATTTCACAGCCAGCTGTGTCTGCATTCAGTACTGCTACAGCTGTTGGAATTACCACTGTAACAGCAACAATGGTACCAATTTCATCTACTGTGGTTGTAACAGCGAGTATTAGTACTACGACAACTACTATTCCCACCAACAGCTTTATAAGCATTTCAGAATCATCGTCAGACCAAACCATTTCAGGAGAAACAAAAAAAGAAAGTAAGTTTGGTGTTTATTTTCCTCTTTTGTTTGTGTCTTTAGTGTCATCAGTAACATTTTGGTATTGAAAAAGAATTAGTGCTTCACATGTTTGAGTGCTCATGTATGGTAGAGTTTATCTTAAGGGATGGGATACTCTGTGCCTGGTGTAAATGGAGGGAATTTGCAAGCTTACTTGTAAACCATTCCATTCCCCTAGATGAAATAGCGAAGATTTGATGTGCGAGACCTTCAGTGTTGTATACTGTGGAACCTTGGACACCTTGAGATTTTTGAGGAGTAAATAAAATTGTTCTTCAGTAAACTTCTAAACAATGCTAATAGACTCTGAATGTCATGAATGGCAAGCTGCGACGGTGTTTCTACAGAAACAGTTATTCACTCCGACGAATGACTCCAGTCCCAAACGTCAGCTAAAAGACCTTTTTTCCACTACGGTGTGTAAAGTGTGCTTGGTACCTTTGCTGTGTTTCGGCTTAGTTATGGTGGATTTTATTCCTGCTGAGACGCTCAAAATACACACAAACGCACATGTAGAGAAATCGATTTCGGTGAGAGCCCCGCTTTGATAAGTCTTCAGCTCTGAGTCGCCATTACGAAACATTACAAAATCTTTAATTTCTTTGCCATTTTTGCACGGATGTTGCTCAAAAATTTAAATTATTTTATTCTTAGGATACTTTAGCTCATAAATTTGGCTTGAAAAGTTTTCCTTCGTTATTTTTAGAAAAAAAAAACGATTTCGGCTCGTTGGCAATTATTGCACTCTATTTCCAATGTCTTTGTTTAGGAGGAAGGATTCCTCAAAATTTCAAACAAAAACAAAATATTTTGTGAGATAAAAAAAAAAGCGAACAAGCCGTTTCTAAATCAAGAATAGCACTTGTGTAAAACCCGGATTGTGACAAAGCTGTACTTTTCTTTTTATTAGTTACTAGTATTGTTCCTGTTTTTACAGAAAGTTATGAAGGACCATCACTGATAATATTTACGTTTTGTCACAAAGGCATAATTTACCATTTCTATTTAGAAGTTGAAAGCATAAATGTTATCTACCTTCGAAAATCCACGTGTTATGGCGGACATAAAGAATTTTTATAAACATGATAACCTAGCAACTAAATCTGATAACTGCCAAAGCCACTGTAGCTTTGGCATCGAGCTATCATAAGAGCACAACTTTCCCAAGCTGCATTCCACTTTAAACAAAATCCTTGGGCTGGGCACGAGTAAACGCACCATTGTGCGTCTAGGCTATTTTTAAAAGAAGTGGTTCTAATAGATATCTGAACAGACATAACTATAATGATGCTGCTGACTCTGGATGAAGAATGACACTAGAGTATATAAATCTAAATAATAACACATTGGGGTTGGAAGAGAGAGAGAGAGAGACCATTCAATTTATTTACATGTTTGTAACCAAGGCTGGCATTTTAACTAAAGTTTCATTACTCCGCTAAAGCGTTCCTCTACAAAACAAAATTAATAGGTTTAGTATTGAGTGCTAAATTTGAAAACCTCCTTAGTGAAGCATTTGGCTCACAAAGCTTTTACTAACTCAATTATATTTTCTTATTACAGCGCTTGAAGAATTAAAAAAGTTTCATTCAAATTTTAATTTGGTAAGTACCATGTCTAAAGTACGTATTTCGTCTTAATCTAAATTCATAATTCACAATGGGTGTTTCTTATTTTTGTTATAAATTCATAACTAAAACCCGGTAATCGTTTTTCTTAATAGTTGTATAATGTAGTTCCATAGAAAAAAAATCTTAAAATTTCTTATCTGTTTTGTATTTATCATTTTCACTTACCAGGTCTTTTATCTTAATGAGACTGCTTTTAGTTTTGTGTATACCGTTTGTAACGTGCTAGCTAAATCCTTTCGAGCCGGCGCTTATCTCCGGTTTCTGTAGTGTTAAGCGGATGAGAGTCCTTGACTCCCCCTGGACGGGACACTAATCCATCGCAGGTTAGCTCCCAGCAGACGCTGGTACTCATTTACCTACCCCGGAGGATGGAAAGCTGAGTTGGCTTATGCGGAAAAGAAGGCCACACAAAGATTCAAATCTCGGCAAAGTGCCAGGATCGAACTCGGGACCTCGTGGTTGGAAAGCAGAGCTCTTACCAACTGCGCCAACCATGTCCGCCTGTAACATGCTAGGCACAGCCTTATGTCTTTGCCACGTTTCCGTTCTTAGCGATTATTTGGGGCCTTACGCAACGAGAACGGGAACGTGAACAACAACGAAGGCTTTAAAAAATCACCTTTTTGAATTACTATTTGTTTTTTTGTTCAGATAGTTTGAGGTTCTGTTTCTTTCGTTTACGCCTTGTGAATAGAAAAACGATTAAATGTTTCTCCGTGAAGCGAAACAGATACAGAGAAAGTTTTTGCTGTTACGGCCATGTAGTCTCGACAACTCTAAAAAAGGTTTTCACGTTCTTTTTACGTTCTTTTTTCTTTCCGACAACCTCGTACACGTACTCCTCGCGCTGCATTCCAACATGCAGTTTTTGTATATTCTATTGTTCTCTACCGTTGTCGTCGACGTTGCCGTTCTCATTGTGTAAGGTCTCTATTTTTTCTCGCAGAAAAACAATATACTGTACCCCAAATAAGTTTTAAATAACTGTAGTAATGAAAATGTAAATTCTACACCGTAAAAAAGAGATTACTTACTGACGTTTCGGACGTTAGTTCTTCGTCAGAGTAAAGGGAAGAAAAAGAGAAAATGTAGAGTTTATATATGCAGGGAGATGAAAAACTAGCCAATAGAAACAAGGTAGCCATGGAAATTAAAAACAACGTACGAACAGAAAGAAACATGAACATGAATAAATTAGGAAAAAGTGAAGCGTTTCTTTCTCTTCGTTCGTTGTTTTTTCCCTTCGAGGTGTTGCATGACACATGGTATCAGGTAGTTGTCTAATGCTTTCGAGTGCAATATGCCACGTGTATCTTGTTATTTTCTGTATACTTACGAGTTTTACGCTAGTACTTATTCTTTTTCCGGTGTTTTTATCAATTTACTGAAACCATATTCTTATGTTTTATCTAGTATTTGAGTTATTTTCTTGTATTGATATTCTTGTGTTTTTATATTGTTGTGGTTAAATAAAAAATTAGCAAACTTTTTTGATCAATTTGATTGTCATCAGCCTGGTGATTTTATTGACCGAAAATGTTTGCTTATTTTTCATTTAAACATCGTGAAAATATACCTGTTTAATCCATGTTATATATATTGGCGAAAATGACTAATATTTTGTCAATATGTTTTTATCTTTTGTTTACGCTCTTGTGTCCCTATTTTGAAAGCATAATTTCGTTGTTTATTTGAAAACTTTAGGAACCAGAAAAGGTCAAAAAACGAAAGGGGGAAAAGGAGTCTTCAGATCAGAAATATGCGGAATCACAAGATATTCCTGTTGCTGATGCAACTAGAGACGCTGAAAATAAAACTTCTGATATAGGTAATATACAACCATTGACTTTCCCTAAAGAAAAATACTCCAAATATTGAAAGTAGTTGTCCCTAATTTCTTTTGATTGCCTAAAAAGTCAAGATATTTCTGAATAAGTTCCATTTTCATTACGACAAAAATAAGTTCCATATACCTCACGCTTGAATACCACAGAAATTCGATGACTGTTGGTTCATTCTTCTAACGTTGCGTGCAATAAGTCATTTCATACAACTGCTTCAAACAACCGCCCCAAACAATTCTAATTTCGTATGTAATTTTGAAAATCTGTTTGTTGAAACTTCAAATTTACATCGTATACTGGTACTTGTAAAAGGATTTATAGGGAAGGTTTATTAATTTATTTGTTTTTGCAGAAACAGTCCAGGAAAACAAACAAAAAACAAATGATTCACCTGCAGGAAGGTAATATTATTAATCACCAGGCTGGTGATATTCCACTAGGAAGGTAATATTAGTCTGCATGCCCAGTAGGCGTAGTGCACAAAGTCGATACAACAAGTGGTGGATTTTCATGTCTCGAAATCATATCTTGCGCTAGACATTAACCTGAGACGACTGTTGTTTTTTGATACGAAAATATTTTAATACTACACTTTCTTTTTATTTTAAACATTACAATGAAAACTCAATGTCACTCAATGTAATTGACGTTTTGTGAGTTTTTACATTTTCATATTATTTTCATATTAGCGGCTTCGAGCCAGTAGCCAGTTTGCAGGGCTTTCATTAAGAGCCGGGCACCGTGGAAATTGACTGTCAGTGAAGACGACTTTGCGTAGCTGCTTTTAACATCTCAACAAAAAAACAAAATGAAAGTTTCTTTCCTATGTTTCAGTCTTAATGTGTCTTCTTACAAAACACCTTGCAGATGGATTTCCGCCTATTAAACCCAGATGTCCTCCTGCTCCAAAGTTTATTATAAAATATTTAAGATAACTTACAGTGGTTTCTATTGGCCGAGAGGTGTGTTTTATTAGCTAGTCCTCCGAAAGAGATTTTGTAAAATGATCATGAAATAAACACAAATAACAATGCGGTTGTAATTCTCTTTCTCAGAGTCCTGAAAATGGAATAAATATTTTATAAAAGAAATAAAACATTTTTTCTGTGCCTCCATAGCGCTATGAAGGCACAGAAAAAATGTTTTTTTTCCTTAAATGAAGCCTCTGAGTTTACTTGAGTTTATAAACAATTTTATTTATAGGTGTGTAGGTTGTATCTTTTTAAAGTCGTTTTAAATTCTTTTTACAGCATTCTGACCACATCAAAGTTAAACCCAAATGCCAAAGAGTTCAAGTTCAACCCTAACGCCAAGGAATTCAAACCAGTGAGTTAATATTTTGGACTTCATAATAAATATGTAACTTTCTTCACTAAAGCATCTCTATTAATATAAGTTTCCCTGTATTTCATAACTTTGGTAATTGACTGATGATTGTTCTGTATAAGCATGAAACTTTAAGTAGCAATAAAGATCAATCCAAATCTCTGTATATCCATTTTGCCAGTCAAAAATTATAGTGACCATTTGACTTGAGTTTTAACCTATTTTTTGTTGTTATAGCAACAAAGATACACCCCACCGATGCAGCAGTCTGGACAACAGCAATATGCTGTTCAGTCACAAGTGCCCCTATCACCTGGACCCAGCTATTCGCCATCATTCTCCATGCAACAGACATATCAAGCACCAGTGTATGTTCTCGGACAGCCACACACAGGGCCTGCTTTCAGACCACCGCCAGCAAAACCATACAGTAAGTGTTATTCTAGATATACTGTGATAAGTAAATAGCCAAATCACACTAGAAGTAATTCTTCTACTACTTCCTAGTTTTGGTTTAATATTCTTTTTCTGATGTTATTTTAGAATTTTAAAAAATTTCATATTTTTTCTAATATTTTCAAATTAAGTAAGCGAAACATTAATTTGTCTTACCTAGTATTAGTTACTGTAGCAACAAAATATTTTGTTAACTAGTTTATATGGTTGTTTTATTTTGTTGTGACATTATTCACGAATTAAACGGGCGGTTTCAGAAAACCAGATATAGTGTAACAAACAAAAGTTAGGATTTTTAGCCGTCAAATTAAAATGTCATTTTTGTATGTTGGTCATTATTTCTGATTTACTGAAATGAGGACTTTAATCGTTACACAAGGTTGCCTTGTTAAATCAGGGATTAATATGGAAACAATCCCCACTTAGTTGTAACCCTTTTAGTTGAACACATTTATTATTGCCTGACCGCCAAAGAACGTAGGTCTGATAATTCAAAACTCATTGAAAACAATTAAATCTGGCACAAGGTACAAAAAACAATGCAGATCAAAAATGTATTTATGTTAAATTTTGTGTTAAAAAATAATTATTCCTTTCTATTTTTCAGATGTTCAGTCCCGACCTTATGGGCCTCGTGACCAACCAGGAGAGGCTGGAATGCCAGGGCCTCGTTTTATGACAGCAGCAGCCGCAGCTGGTAGTCCAATTATAACCCCAGGGACCCCTCCCCAGCAAATGTCTATGGTGCCCCAAGCACAACCTTTGTATCCTGGAGGTAGGCAAATATAGCACAAAGTTGCATTTATCAAAGTTTTGTTTTTTATAAGTTTTAGATGATAAATGCAAATAAAATAACGGAATCAGATGCACCAGGCTCATCTGCCTTATGACTTATCCATTTGAAAGTCATGGTATATTTCTACATATCGTTAGCCTGCGAATACAGCCTCCTTTCATCGCTCAACGTATTTCGCGAAAGAGACGTCTGCGATTCACGACCAGAAATTCCATACTGACAACGTCAATCTGTCCTGATTGTGGTCAGGAGTGCTGATTGGTCCACTCGATAATTTTCAAATTATAATATTCAATTTTATAATTATTCTATTCTATTTGCAAATAATGATGCAAACTTGATAACTTGAAATTGACGTCATCGGTATGGAATTTCTGGTCGTGAATCGCAGACGTCTCTCACGCGAAATCCGTTGAGCGATGAAAGGCGGCTGTATTCGCAGGCTAACATATCAATGGTTTCTACTTTCTTTGATCAGCCATTAACGAAGCAAAAAATATTGCTATAGTCAATCACACTTCAAGGACAAAAATACGAATCTTTGGTGAGAATAGTGAAGTGTTATTTTGTCGAAGATTTTACTTATGACCTCAAACAAACTTGTGCTCTGGCATGGCTGGTCTTGGTTGCATATATTTCAGATCAGTAACTTTCGTAATAATAGAGCAAGTGCGTTTTTGAAAGATTTCTGTCTTCCATTCGTAAGGTCACCTGTCAATCCCTGGCTTTGTTTAGATTTGAATGCTTTTACTACCGCTTTCTTGCTAACTCGGCTTTCCATCCTTCCGAGGTAGATAAATGAGTACCAGCATCTGCTGGGAGCTAACCTGCGATGGATTGGTGTCCCGTTCGGGAGACGTCAAACTCTCCTCCGGTTAACACCACAGAAACCGGAGATAAGTGCCAGATTCATGGACCACTTTGCTTGTGTAGGATTTAGCTTAATCACGTACAAACTAGTTTGTAACAAATAAAGGTGATTGCACTATATAGTTAAAATTGGCAGTGTTGGCATTTTAACCGTAAACGTTCTTTCTAACATATTTGCTGCTCGTTTTTTATGCTGTTTTTTTCTAACCGTAGTTATTGAATTGTACTGCTAATCTATATATAAGTAGTTACATTAGTGATTCATATAGGTAATGCAGAAACTTGTTTATAATGAAAGGGAATCATGAATTTTGTCAAGTCCATCACTTAAGTTGTACAATTAGAATTTGTTCTATTGGTTTGTCTAAAGGTGCTGACACACGATGCAACATTTCATTCAACATTTCATGCAACATTTCATGCAACATTTCATTCAACATTTCATTCAACATTTCATACAACATTGCGTGCAACATTGCGTGCAACATTTCATGCAACACTTCATGCAACATTGGTGCAACATTTCATGCAACATTTCATTCAACATTTCATGCAACATTTCATGCAACAATGCGTGCAACATTTCATGCAACACTTCATGCAACACTTCATGCAACAATGCGTGCAACATTTCATGCAATAATGCGTGCAACATTTCATGCAACATTTCATGCAACATTGCGTGCAACATTTCATGCAACATTGCGTGCAACAGGGTTGTTGCACCGTGTGTCCTCCTGTGAATTTTGTTGCATACAACATTGCATGTAACAAAGCTGAAGTTGAGTCGCGCTGTACTCAGGCGACATTGCACCAAGCAAGTTTTCTTTTTTTTAAAGAACTTCTAGTGGGAAGCGGTTTTGATTGTTGTAATGTTTCTTGGATAAGTACGCTACGCAATCACAAGAAATGTTGCTTGATTCTGTGCGCACCGTGTGTCCACGTCTAAAATATTAATTGAGGGCAATGTTGCATGATGTGTCCGCACTTTAAGTTTATCTCTTAACGTTTTATTCTAGTGCCGGTGCCACAGCAAGTGATTCCGCAGCAGGTATATATCTGTTATCGATTCTATGCTTTTCTTTTTTGTTTTCGTGTAAATGTAACACTTTGCACTTCAGGTGCTTAATTCATTCAGCCGATTTTTCTTGCTAATCCTTTGTCAGAGTAACATTCACTCACATTTAAAATATCTTTTTTAATAAATAAATACATCCCAGTTTCATTATTAAATTCAGTGTACGTGCTACTCCTTAAATACATTTCTCTATTTCAAGGTCGCTTAAAAAAAACCGAAACTTTGGAAATTCGAATCAGACTCCTTGAAAACTTTGTTCACTTTGCTCTAAGGATTGAGCTGAGATTTTATTTTAGGCAATAGGATTTCACGATAACGATCATTACTGGTTAACGTGTCGCACTTATGTACTGAAACAAACTTACGTGAAAATAGTAAAATACACTGACATAATAGTTCAGGGCGGCTGTGGTGCACACATCCAAAATTATTAGCAATTTTCATTTTCAAGTTGCAGCAAGCCCTGTTTGGCTCGAGATCACTTTTGAAATTGCTCTTGTAATTGTATTGCAGTTTGTTGTAGTAGCAGGTAAGGAAAATTGGATTGCCAACTGAACATCACAATGTGAACGAACTAGTTACATATGTTTAGTAGTTTTACTGACTTCAACTTTAGGATTACCAAGAGAAAAACAGTTTGCAAACCACGAGAGAACATTTTATCTTTCTTTCACGTTGCATTGTATCCCTATTGTCTGTTATTTATTAATATTGGTAGATTTAAAATTGTTTTAAAATAGGTCTTTGGAAATATATTTTGTTTAGTTTCCTATTTTAAGTGTTTCATTTTAAAAATCAGTACTCATTAATTTTTTCGGAGCCCAAAAAAAATTTATGGTTTCCCATAAACAAAAGTTATGGAACCCAAAAATAGTTATCCACAAAAAAGTTTATGAAGTCCTATCGTCTGAGATTTGTTTGAAAAAACACTGCTCTACATGACTTTTCAATAGTTACATTGTTTGCGTAATTTTCAACAAGGAGTATCTAATTTGCAAATAGGTTAAAAAAGGTGAAACAGTGTTTCAGAATTTTTTCTTTTCACAGTCACCAGGTGTAAACTATGTGCCAATCTATCCTACGCCAAGCACGCCTCCTCACTTTATGACGTCTCATTCTGTAAGTACACCATATACCACCTTTTCTCTTTAATGTGAACTTGTTATAAACTTAAGGGGTAAAATTAAGGTTAATCTGTCGTTTTTTAAACAGTATGTTCCTTAGTGACGAACTTTCGATATATACTGTTAACATTTAGGTTCACAGTAATGTACAGCAGGTTTTTGAGGGTAATGTCCGCTGCCAAGAAAGCCTTAGTGTCCATTTCAATGGCTTCCACTTCAGCTACTAGGGCGCATATTCTATCCATATTGTACTTAATGATATAACAATATAGTTGATGTTCGCGGGCGTAAATATGTTTTGGGCCCAACTCAGGCTCATTTTAGCCCGAGCGCAG
>JAOBRB020025393.1:0-15849 GCA_027575285.2 Zoanthus pulchellus | reverse complement strand
TGAGGTTCCATCAAGTTCTTGTTGGGCCTTGATTGAAAGTTACTAAGTAGAGTAGCGAGATAAATGATTGGCATTATCTAGTCCCTATATAAGAGTAAGACTTATAAGAAATTTAGAGAGTTGCTAAAGACCTAGAAGTGTAAGAAGCAAGAATAAAGAAGAAGACTCAACGTAAGTGTTGTTTTGTTGTCGTTCTTTTTAATCTTAAACTTTTAAGAGATATAATTATAGTAGTGGGCACATAACTGGTGAAGAAAGAAGAAGAAGGCAAACTAATAATAGTCAAAAAATAAAAGAAGCAAACGTCCCATTAAAATTGTTCCTCAAATGAAAAATATTTGGCAACAAGAAAAACTCACTTTCATTCGCATAACATATCTAATTTCTTTTAAGACCTCAAAAGCAATTCAAACAAATTTAAGACTTTTTTAAGACCTTCAATTTGATATAACAAAATAATAATTTTTAATGAACCGCGGAAACCCGGAAGATTCTTTTATCGGCTTGGTCCAGGGAAAACAATTTTCTGAAGATACCGACCTTATCAGCTTTAGCGGATGCAACAGCCAACTCCTTCTCCTTGACAACCAATTCCTTGGACAGCTGAGCGACTGATTCACTTGCTTCAACCAACTTATCGAGCCCAGTCTGCATCCGGGTGGCCAGGTCCCCGATGTGTGAACGGTTCTCACTGTAGATTGTCTTGTATCCATCAATGAAAGACAGATAAGACTTGGGTGTCACGTGAGTCTGGCGGCGGAACCTAAGATTAGAAAGATTGATACAAATATTATTAAATATAAATCCTCAAAACGTTTCAGGTCACTTTCTCTAGAAATTGAAGTAAGAACAAATGTTAGTGATCCCAAATGAATGGAGAAGCAGATCAGGCCGTAAACATCTCACAACTGGAAATGGCTTTTGAAACTGTCAATTTAATTCTCCATTTTACTAGGTTCTTTAATTAACATATTGTATTGTTTCAATTTATATGCTATGTGAACATTTGACTTCGTAATTCTGATGAAGGCATAACTTGTCAATACATATAACGTGGATCTTTAGTGAACTCGAAAACATATATAATTAAAAATTCTACCTGGGAACCCCTACAGTTACCATCTACATAACATTGACCGGCTGCGTTGCCAGCGTGGTTGGTCCTTGTGGCGTAGTGGTTAACACGTCGGACTAGTAAACCAAAGATGTGGGGTTCGATTCCCGCCAAAGATTTATATATGATATTTTTCTCTTACTTCTTTCTATATATCTACACACTGAACGCATTCCTATTTCATTTAATTAAAAATGGCTTGGCAACAAAAAAGCATCGTTCTTGATATGTCCTGTTTGCAATAAGACTATACAACCATAAAAAACCAAATTCATTTAGACTTGAAGATGATACTGTGATATGTTATAACACATGTGTTCTACCAGTACCAGTATAATATTTACTTTCCAATTTTACGTTTTGAACAGTGTTCGCGCAAAACACACAAACTCTACTAATCCATGTATAGCGTATGAAAAAACGTGACTTGCATGCAGCTTAGTAAAAAAAATACTTTGTTTTCGAGTTTTCCTTGTTCAAACGGGACGGTTCTAGTAATGAGCTCTTTCTGTTCATTCCTAGTCACAAGGAATAGTTAACTCTTAGTTCCTATCGAACAATAATTTAGAAATTATGAACTGAGCTATTATTCAACTTAACAACAGGTGTAGCACCTTTCGAAGTAATCCGTACAAAATTCGGCCACGGTGTCATGGAAAATACCCATTGTGCGCACCACACTGGACTTGGTTTCTGTTGTGCATGTGATGTCAAACTTTGATAGGAAATAATCAGCGACAGCAATCAAAGCATCTTTAGGCCAGCGGGTAAACCAATCCATAGTGCAGCCGCTGATGAGCCCCGGGAACTTTAACGATCGATTGCGGAATTTCTCACCAACCTGAAAAAAGAAACGATAAACTTGGGATTCAAGGTATTATTAGATCAGAGATGACAAGTAAGCGCTTAATAAGCGTTTTCTTAACAGGAAATAGAGTGAGTTTGAGTAATTAAATTCGAAAAGGGGATATTCTTTAAACAATGTTATGAAGTCATGCATGATTTTTATTCTATAAAATAAGTTCGATCCTTTACAAGCCAAGTAGCCCATGGAACTGGTGCGATAGCGAATGATAGTCTTTGACATCCTCTGAATGGGACACTAATCCATCGCAAGTTAGCCCCCACCAGACGCTGACGCTGGTACGGGAAGGAAAGTCGCAGAAATGTTCAAATGTTAGCAGAGCCATGGACCTTGCGGTCAGAAGCCAGAGATTGTACCAACTGCGCAAACCACGTCCAACCTACAATAAGAAAGCCTGAAAAATAGCACCTTTGCGATACAGATGATCTTACTAACCAATGAAGCCATACTATAGCTAAAAGGAGCAGATCAGTTTTAGTGGATTTGAACATTTTATTGTGAACAACGGCCTAGAACATCCTTTCAGCAATTCTTTCGTTGTTAAATGTTTTTTAAGTCATTTAGAAAAACGATATGGATGTAAAATAGAAAAAATTGTAATCATTATATATATTATTATATATCATCATCATCATCATCATCATCATCATCATCATCATCATCATCATCATCATCATCATCATCCATCACCATCATCATCAACATCACTCCATCATCATCGACATTATTATTAGTTATCGCCATTAATCATCATCTTCATTACCACCAGTATCATCAAATGTTGTCATCATCACCAATTAACATCAGCAATATCATCACCATTGTCAACATCAGTCATCATCATCAGTTTTCATCAATATGAACATTATCAATCATTATCATCATAATAAACATCAGCAACATTATCATCATCATCAATTTATCAATAATCATCATTACCAATGATGATCATCACCATGATCTTCACTGTCACTGAAATCACAATCACTCATTATCGTTAATCACCATAATTATCAATTATAGAAGTCGCCATTATTATTATCATCATAATCGCGTTACTTTCTAAAATGGTCACCTACAGAATCCCTTAACATAACAAAAATAACAGAAGATGCACAAATTATAGGTGATAGCTTGATTTTGTTAATTTACTATAGCACAGGTAGCCAAAATATTAATCACTGATAACGGCTATAGTTCTTTTACATTGTATTTTAACTAGGCCGGTCACACACTAAATCTTGGGTCGAAACTTTCTACAACTTTAATTTATCTTGTTTAATGTGTACGTACCGGTGAGAAGCACAGCACAACGTGAAGGTTCTTTCTTGCCCGTGAAATGAAATAGTTGTAGAGATTGTCCTGTGTTGGCGGTACCCGTGGCAGTTCCTTTTTCATAACTCCAACCAACTCATTCGTAATTTCGTCCAGTTCATCGCGTGCAAACAAATTAGAAACCTAATAGGACCAATTCAGAACCATACCAATCAACTGTCAGTATTACAAAACAGAACTCTCATATTTTTTGTAGGTTTTTATTAAGTAAATTAGTTTGAAAAAAGTTATCGCCCACTTGTGAGACCTTTTAAACACGCTGTTGACTATTGTAGAAAAGAGCGATTTCTCTTAGGATCGAGGCTCACTGAAAGTTTTTTTTATATTTTGAAAAGTCAATGTTTTGCGGTCTAAAAATAGCGGCTTTTGATCGGCTAACACACACGATTGACTGGAAGATCATAATTTCGTTTCATTCATTGTCTTGTGTTTACTTGTTTACACTAATAAGATATAAACTTCAAAAGCTTAAAGTACGTCTACAACTGTATTTTGAAATTTCAAATACCAAATTATGCTATTACAAACTAGTAAATTTCCCATAAATAAAAATCTGAACGACCGTCATTGAACAGGCACCTGCAAAATGAGCTAAAATCGATTCAACTAAATTTGTGTCCTTGAATAAATCATGGAAATGAATGTGTTTTTTTCTAAAAGTAGCAGCTCACTCTATCTAAAATATAAATGTTAATTTTGCTGTCATGAATTGCTCAAAAATTTAAATGCATGAAGCTCTTGTCGTTTTAATCCCCTCTGGCATGGTTGTAAGTGTGGTTATAAAGTAAAAACTTCGAAAATGTTTTATAAACATCTTAAAAAATCTTCCGAAAACAGCTGTGGCAGCGCTCCAGAAGTAGCCTTGGAAACTGCTTCATTTTATGAGAATTGAATTAAAAAGAGTCACCTTCAAAGACGTTTTGCTTTGAAAATTTGAAAAGGTAGTTAGAATCGCGATTTAAGAAAATGAATTACATTCAGCGTATTGGGTTCCGTCGCTGTGCGACTACGCCAAATACGGAATATATTTTCTATTAACTAGCCGTCAATATTTTGTGGTGTTGCCGTCTGAAAATCGCAATTAGCTTATAATATTCTCACAGAAGAAGCGTGACTTGGACAACTTGTCTTTGTATGCAGTGAGTATCACGTTTCTGTGGATGTGCATAGTTTAAAGTACTGATTTGAGTAGTAGTCTATCAACAATAACTAAAAGAGAGATTAGCATTAAATCATGCATATTTAAACATTTAACCAATGTTTCAAATTTTAAAACTGTGGAGACAACTTAAAGATAACAATTTGGGGATTAACAGCGTTTTTCCCCCGGAAAATCGGTAACAACTGGAACATGTTTGATTGAGGAACTCCTTACCTCTCCAGATGATAAAACATTGTTGAGGTACTCCAGAAAAGCTTCGTCTTTGATTTCATTGTCAGTAAAAATAAAGGTGATACCATTTCCCTCAGCTCCTGCAACCCGGTATAAGCTTTTTAGATCATCCATCAAGTTACTTGCGTTGTACGACCTGATGTACAAAAACAGGAAACGATTTGATCATTAGCGAATACAGACAAAAAGGTTTTGTTGTTCGACTTTAGGTGTCGTGAATGCTCTTGTTAGTGTCGCAGTGGCTTCGTAATCGAAATAGTAAGTGAAATGCTTCATGTCTAAGATGACTTTACGAGTAGAAATAACGCAAACTGGTGTCTTTAGTATCATGGGATTACAGCGAAACACTATTGTAAATGGGAGGTTTATGTCTCACCTACCTGGTAAGGGTAATTTGGAATATCTTTAGTATCATGGGATTACAGTGAAATACTATTGTAAATGGGAGGTTTATGTCTCACCTACCTGGTAAGGGTAATTTGGAATATCTTGTAACCAGCGATAAACGACGCTAATCGCGTTAAGCTTTGCTTTCCTGATCCTCCAACTCCAACCAGTAAAGCATTGCCGATTGGTGTTCGAATGATTCTTGAGATCTAGTTTGAAATGTAAGCAAAGGAAACATCTTGCCTCATGATAACAACATTTCATAACCTGATTATCGATAAGATAGCTAAGTATCTCCTCATCAGAAACTTGTTACTGTCATGTATCTGTACGTTCTGTTTTCAATGCAGCTACAGCACCTTATGATCATATTCAGTGTACTGCGTGTGCTAAAACATTTTTTTCATCTGCATTTATACCCTCTGTAAATAAATCCACTGTTCCTATAGGACTGCAATAATTTAAACTAGACTCTCAGGTATCTACTAAATAAGCCACTAATGAACATTTTTATCTTGCTATTGTTTATCCGAAACATTCACATGTTTTTCAGTGCTCGCAATTGATTGTTCGTTTCTATTGAATGGTTGTATAAAGGCGCGATTGATCGTGCTTCTGTATGGAAATTTTCTTATTGAATGTCTTTAATGTGCCATTGATTGTCAATCAATGCAGTTGATTTTCTTCTGGTGTTAATGACTATCCATTGCGCAATATCGAAAGTACATTCGTTATCAATGATTGTCCAAAGGTGCAATTGTTTGTCTGTTGATGTTACTGAATGTGAATACATACGCAAATTGCGTACTTGAATGTTTCTTCACGTGAAGTTAATAATAGTGCTAATGAATGCCTATTCGCGTTACTGTTTCATCATCTGACGTAAATGAGTGTACATTTGCGTAAATGAACAGCAAAAGGAATAATACTTTATTTAATACCAACTGTGAAGGAAGTGGTTGCCCATTCTTCCTAGCCAGAGGCTAATGTTTAGTTGCTCGACCGCTGAGGGAGGAAACCAGACTACCTGAAGAAAAACCCTCAGAGTCAGATTGAGACCGACAAATCTCAGCCCACATGCGGAGCCAAGGAATCGATCCCGGGTCGTAGAGGTGGGAGACACGACTGATGACCACTATGCCAACCTGACTACAATAAAGATAACTGTAACAACCAAGCATTTCTTAGAAGCTCAAGTAAAAAAAAATCATCAGTGTAATTTATTTTGAACAAAATATGACAACAGACCTTGCTGATAAAAGCTTTATTTTTTTCTTGTTGGTAAAAGATATTATTAAGAAAAGTCCATGTATGCTAATAAAAATACAATTAATATTTTGAATAAAAAATCAGAGAAGAAAAGATGTAGTTGGTAAAAGATATTATTAAGAAAAGTCGATGTATGATAATAAAAATAAAATTGATATTTTGAATAAAAAATCAGAGAAGAAAAAAACTGAAACTGAAATACGCCACAACACATTCAAACGAGAGCCACACACCTTCACTAAATGCACCATTGCATCTTTGAAGAAAACAAGGTCAAGATGGCCTCCTCGTACCATATCGTTGTACTGTTCCATGTATAAGCATAGCCGGTCGTTGAGAGCATCATAGCCTGGGACCTAATTTTAAAGCAACAAATAAAAGCCCTTTAAATGGACAATCTAAAAAGACGGAGAACATATATCTTAAAAAAAAAGAAAACGAAAGAAGCAACGGCGCCTTCTTATGCCTGCCCTAGGATCCATGGCCATGAAGACGTTAAACCGTATAGGTGCTCGATAGGAGACACATGGGTGTTAATGTGTGTGCATCTGACATGTGAAATATCTCCGTCCACCACTCTGTACCCAATTCAGGCCCGTAGCCAGGGTTTTTTTTGGTGGTTCGGGCGAACCCCCCCTTTTCGGCGAACCCCCCTTTTGCCAGCGAACCCCCTTAGCAAAAACCAAACCTATGGTAATTTATTACAGACTTGCGCGGCATTTTTGCACTGTTTATTAGTAGAGTTCGAGCCGTTTCCTGGTCGTACGACGTATCTGTAGCCTCATGAGTAATGAATATTAATAAGGCTTGTTGTCTAGGCAATTTGACCAATCGCTTCGCCACTTAACCCCACCGGGGCTCTTAGGCGGGCCCCTGGACCTACGCCCAGAACCCCCCCCCCCCTCGAAGTATCCTGGCTACGGACCTGTAATTGGTAGCTAGCCACGTAGCGTGGTCATTTTTTTCAAGTATGCACAATTACATATGATCTAGAAACCAAACTGTAAATCGAGCGAGAAATACTGCGTTCTTGATTTCTTGTTCGAAATAGTTGTGTGAATACAAGCAAAGAACTAAACGTATTGCCCTTAATTTGATCAAATTTGGCACAAACAAAACGTTGTTTTGATGGTGGATCCTCGAGCGGCCGCTCAGTAGCGTTTATAGTACAGTTATCATTTATAAGCAATGAGCCAAGGCGTCTTTCTTTGTGCTGTGCAAACTGATATTTTCATCACACAATCATGGTCGCATACAAGTAAAATGTTAAAAATAGATACAAATGTTAAAACTTTCAAAATTTTCTGGTTACTTCAAATACGCACGTGCGTATATGCGCATAGGACGCTACGCGTCGGGTAGGCCTTTGGTGAGCTAAAGATTGACACCTAATTAAAATCATTATCATCATAATCATCGTAATTATTATCAAAACATTTTCTGACTACTAAAAACCAGTGTAATGATTGAAGCAATCACACTTTTTCAGCCCTGATTTCTTTGGACTCAACTCAACGATAATTGCAATAACTAAAAAGCTAATGTTCCAATGGAGCCACCGCCATATTACTTCATACAAGACTAGTTTCCAACACCAGCTGTTACTCATTACCCGATGAGTGATAAATAGTTATTTAAGTTTTTTAAAGTCCGACAGTGTTTTACTATTGGTGAAAATAGTTCGTGTTTATAAACACTATAGCTTCCGTGTTTTTACAGCGAAAATACTTTTGACCTACGGCTTAGGTCAAAAGTGTTTACGCTGTAAAACCATGTTTTAAATCCAAATAGGAAGAAGAAAAATACCAATTCATAGATTTTTGGTGCTTCAAGATCTGCATCATCAGGCTCTTCTCCAGTTGGTTCCGGTGGGTCCCTGACAAATAAATTGTTTTCAGACCATAACAAGTTGTTGAATTTATAATAATCTTAGCTTAAAGCAAACTAGATTTTATAGTTTTTCCAGTTTTTTAGATTCTTAGTGTAAAAATTGAGAACGCAAAAGACCAAAGTTTGACTGACGTTCTTTCGATGGCAATATCAAGAGACTTCTATCGCAACATTGCTGCAACCCGCGCAAGCATATCTCAAGTTTATTTGATGTGCAGGTTACGAATTGCGTATCTTCCACAAAAGATGTAGGATTATTCCAACAATCCGCATCCACTTTAATGAGCAAATAAACCAAGTAAATTGCTTGCGTAGGTTACAACTTACTCGGTTCAAACTATAAATTAAAATACCAATGTTGCGGCGGAAAGCAAAAGGTTGACATCAAAAGAGCATTCGTTTTGACTGTGAGGCTTCTGGCTGGAACAATACATTTTATTAAGTTTGTTACTCTGTGGGTAAGATCTACAAGTAAGAATTTACGTATATGTTAGCCAGCATAAAGAAACTGGTGATTGCTTTCAATACATCAATAAAATCATTATTATCATAACCGCCACCAGGTTAGCCTAGTTGGTAAGGCGCCAGTCTGCTATGCGGGAGGTCTCGGGTTCGATTCCTTGCCGGACCACCACTCAGGGTCTTAAAATAATTGAGGAGAAAGTGCTGCCTTTGCTCTAACATCTGCAAATGGTTAGATTTTTGCGTCTTCTCGGATAAGGACGTTAAACCGTAGGCCCAGTCTCTCGATTTCTCTGTCGAGGGACTTAAAAGAGCCCACACACTTCTCGGAAAGAGAGTGTGTGGTCTGTCTCTTCAACTGGGGTACTTCTTAATGGGTGCCAATTTGCGCCATAATATGTGAGCCGCTCATCGGACTTTCTAAGACCCTCAAACAGTTAAAACCCCCTTTTATTTGTAAAGCGCTTAGAACTATTCTAGGTATAAGCGCTATATAAATGCTATTATTATTATTATTATCATCATCATCATCATTTTAATTATTATTATTATTATTATTATTATTATTATTATTATTATTATATATCGTGTCCTTTTCGCAACATCAAAATAAAATTGATTGTCACTGCCCACCTATATCAGGGTATTATAGGAAATGACTAAAATTTACAACCAAAAACACAACCAAAGATTTTCTGAGGAGTCTGAAGGTCATAAAACACTCTTAAGTTGCTAAGCTACACGCTCTCGCTTAGTACGCTGAGAAAGGCTCTTTGTAAGTTTTGTAAAGTTTTTAAAGGTTGGTGGTTCTGCATGAGTTTTATGACATCTTCTCAGAGTTACAACTTGTTTCAGTTTGTTTTTAGTTCCACGTTGCAACTATTCAACAAATAATTTAAAAAAATAATTGCCATTTTTGCAGCGAAAGCAATAATATTTTGTTTTAAGCGTGTGTAATCAAATAATTCAAATTATGTTTATGAGTATTGTTATTAATTTTAGGTAAATATACTGAAGCCAAGGTGTTATAAAATATTAAGAACATTAGAATTCATATGCAAAAAACCCTTTTAAGCAAATTAAATAGATATAAGATTCAGTCATACTTCAAAGCAATGTAATGTATGACTAAATGCATAAACTCTTGCTAAATGTTAACAAAGGGTTTAGAAGAAAATATAAAGTTTAGTGCGACAGTCATTCAAACGATATAAATATTGCTGTTATACCTTAAGAAGTCAACAAAGTAAGGTTCATCACTCAGCTCATCGACAACAGCTTGTCCAAGATTTTCCAACACAACTTTCGTAACCGCTCTCTCGAACCACGCTCGGTCCTGTTCGTTGGTAAAACGATCAGCAATCACTCGCGTGCACTCGTGTTTCCAGAGTGAAAGTACCATTTTCCTATTTTCACACTCTGGACTAGCTATATTTAACATGCCCTCCCAAATGCGTGACAAGTCACGCAAATTGAAGATGTAATGGAACTTGGCAGGTGTCGGTAACATCTTTGTCTACGGGAAGAGAATAACAACAAATAAAAGAAACTTAAAAACTAGGGAATCGTTTCAACTGTTTAAGCCATGGAATGCGTCTTTCAACCATACCAAACAAGCGGCTGTATGATTGGAGGAATTATAAGAGTTCGAAAGCATTCATTAAAACATACCGGTTTTACTACCTATAATAATTTAAAGCAGATCCAGATGAAGATTAGGTGGTACGTCCCACTTTATATCGCGCCAACGCGGCTTTCCTTTTTGTGTTCATGCCATACCGCAAAACAATCGATGCCTTACCGTAAAACAATTGATGTCATTTGAAGCAGTCGATGCCATACCGTAAAACAGTCGATGCATCGACTGTTTCATGGTATAGCATCGACTGTTTCAAACGGCATCGATTGTTTTGCGGTAAACCATTGACTGTTTCAAATGGCATCGACTGTTTTCAAACTGCATCGATTGTTTTATGGTATGGCATCGACTGTTTACGAAAGGGAAACTTGCCGCACCTACACGGCGACAGGTTTATTATGTTGTTAAACACCCAAGTCTCGGAAGAAATTTAGCAAAACTCACTTAAATGACCCGCAGATTGAAATTTGTATGATCGTCGCTGTAAACAGAAATAGGAACTGAACTACGAACTAACATCAAGCAAAATCAAACCTTTGTGTTCTGCCACACGATTCTTGTGCACGGTACCAGTCCTTTCACTGTGTCGCATACTTCTTGGTTGAATCTCTCCCGACAAAACCAACCGCAGCCAATGACGCCTTCAAAGATGCAACAAAATAAAACTTCAAGCAAAGAATGTTTTTGCTATATTTATTAGGAGTATTAAAGTTTAAGGAAATAGTTTTTAGATTACAGGGCTCGAAATTAAAAAAAATTCATGTTGGCAGTTTTACGACAGGTTGCAAAATTTTAGTCGCAAATTTTAAAACGTTATAGTCGTAAAAATATGACTAATTAGATTATGGTTAGAAAACTACGTTTTATTTATTATTCAATTCATGTGATAGTTATTTATTTCTTATGCCTATAGCAGGTAATGTGGTAACAAGAATAAGATCCAATCGTGAAATAGATGAAAGTTATCAGAATGTGTCGAATTATCTTGTGTAATTATATACTGTACGTGTGTCAGTATGACTTACAACGTCTTTATAGGATAACATCTTTTATAACTAGAAGTTTTTGAAAGAAAGGGAAGTGCTGCGACAGTTAGAAACAAGTTTAGTAGAGAGTTTTTGGCCATGCAACGACTTCCTCGTGTCAACATATTACTCGTACTCAGGTCTGAAACTCTTTAAAACCTCCTTACACACTCTTTGGAAGCTGTGGTAGCGTGTCCCAATAAACAGAAGAATAAACAGTATGCCAAACTTACGAAGTTTTAGATAGAAATCAGCAATAATCCGCAATCCCTAGCTGACCACGAGGTGAGGTCGAGGTCGAGGTGAAGTAAACTTCATTCCAGTCTAGATCTCGCGGCCTTGTTTTTTTGAAATCGAGGCTCGAGCGCAAGACACCAAAATTTGCACAGAATATAATCGTACCGCGCATGCTCGGGATAGGAAGGACAAAAAGAATAGTTTCACTGCTCTTGCGTCGCAGCAATGATTAGAACTAAGCAATAGAACGGAAGTTTTGTTTTACTGATCTAATCTTTTGTTTGGTGCTGAAGAAAAAACGACGCTTTATTAAACCGCAAACATCGATATAGTTAAGTTTGCAAATTTAAAAATAACGCCTTCGACTTTGCCATCTTTGTAATCAAGCAACAACTTGGCGTAGTAATGGCAAGTGTTGGTTTCTATTTCGTAACAAGCACACAGTAAGCTCCAGTGGTTCGGAATTCACTTACCAGATGTTGAGCCCCGCCGGATTTATTGCTTTGGGCCAGGGAGTTGACATACTCCAATACAGTAATTTAGGTTTACACTATTTTTTTTCTATAAGAACGTCGAATGTTTCGACTGAGGTTGAATGTTCTTAAACATGTTCTTAAAATATCTTTACTGATTTTAGACATTATAAATAATACATGTACCGTATGTGGTATCATTTCTTGTCAGTTTGTCTTAAGAACTTTACCTGAGAACCACAATTTCATAAATGAAAAACTTGTGATGTAAAATTGTTATCAGCAAACTTTAGTCAAGAAGCCCAAGCAAATCTTTCAATAACACTGTATGAATTATTTCATCATAAATGTTCTTCACCTTTTCTCAGCCTCAGCATGTTCTTAACATGTCCTAAAATTTTTGGCGATTTTCGGCCTTATGTTCTTATTAAAATAGAGTATATTCACTTCATTCGTTATTATGTTTTTGACAAGTCTACAAACGGGTGTACCTGTACGCGTGGTATTGGAAACTATGAGTTTGCGGTCATATACAAAAGAATCTAGATACATTACAACAGGATTATTTTCTATACTGGGATGTCTTTATTATCAGTATGTAAAAACATCCATCACGGCAGTACTATATAATTATTGTCCCTTCCTTTTAAGTTTTGTGTGGCGTTAATCTTTGAGCACACGGCAGAATCTAATTCCGCTATTTCGATGTGTAGCCTTGTCTCGTCGCTTCAGGGAAAATTTGATGGAAATATCCGGGAAAACAATTGCCTTAAGTCCTGGACAGATTTCGAAACTTTTTTTTATGTTTTTATAAAGAAATATAATGTAGAACAATTATTAAATTCACAAAAAATCAACTTCGATTTGAAAGACCAGTTTGTTACCGCATCGTGGAACACGTGACACTACTGATCAGTTGCATTTTTAGGTTGGTCAACGCCTATTTCACTCATTCACTCATTGACTCGTTTTCATTAGTGGCTCTGCATAAAGCAGCAGCTTCTAAAAAACGATAACAAAGCTTGTTTTCAATATATAAAAAAATTATGCTACTTCTATATCTTTGCACAAATCAGTAAGTGCTAAGACTTGTCTTTTTGGTCTGCTGTTTTCTTTCAAAAAAGAAGTTTTGCCTTGCAATGCGGGCAAGTGTTATTGTGGAGCCCTGAAGTTTTTGAGCAGAAGAATTGGGTTCGTCACACCCTAAATTTTACGCCTAGTGTTCATTGACTAACATTTCGAGTGATTTTGACTTTCCCCCGAAAAGGAAACAACCATCATTTGTTTATTTAGCCGGAAAAGAAGTGGTAAGGTAGCGACTTCTGGGCGATAAAATTTGTATTACTTCACTAGCTATCAGAGATTGCCTCTGCTGTTGAAGTTTTAGTCGCAAAAGGAAATTTTAGTCTCAATTTCGAGCCCTGGATTAGGTTTAAATGGATTTAACAGCCTTACCAAATATTTTGTCAATGGAGTTGTTTGAAGGCAGTGTGCAATTGAAGATTGTAAACTGTCTTTTTAGTCTTTCTGGGATATCATTTCGTCCTCCACCTGGGTGAATCATGGCCGCCACAAACTGAATGTCCACGATGTGTGTAAATTCTCCTGGTTTTTCCAGATTATAGAATCCTTTCATCTCCATCAACTGGCGCACGATTTCATTTGTAACCTGCAGAGAACGAGTGTTAATTACTAGCAAAAACGTATAACTATTTTAAGAACCTTTTAACTGACAATATATAAACATAATACATTAAATTAGATGGATAGTCCCTTTGCGACATTTGGTAAAGCATTCATCATTTTTTAATTTTACAGTTGAATGAAAAAGAATAAAATTTAGAACTTCTTTGTATGGTTAGAACACTCTTAGGTATGTTAAAACTAGTAAAGCGACATATATGTTAAAAAAATCAATAACGCCAACAAAATGGTTTACTTCATTGAACCGAAGTTATCGACACCAAAGAAAACATACGTAACAGTTTGAAAGTTTGAATTTCAATGACTGATTTTTTTCACCAAACCGTGCAAACTCAGTAGGCCCTAAAGTACTATGGAAGCTAACCAATATTGTGTATCGTAAACGCTCTGATTGAAATTTCTAATCTGATGTGGTCCGCAAAATCTAAATAAAAGCAACTGCTAGTACTAGATGCTACTGCCACCACCAGAACTATAGTGATGATATTAATAAAATACTAAAACTAAAAATATTGTAAATAACTCTATAAGTTTGTCAATGAAGGCACGATGTTCTTTTACAGTATATCTCACTGATGAAAACGTGTAACAGTCTGTATAATACGACTTACCTGGTCTCCCCATTCGTTAATTATCGGCATGTTGACATCATCAACGAAGACCGTCATCTTGCGTCCTCCAGGAGGACCGTATGTTGTCCCCACTCGCTTGTCCACATAACTTTCAATCGTTCTCTGGAAAAATACAAGCGCAAAAAGATTCACAATAAATTAACGTAAGACTTTACTAAATAGTTTTTTATTGCAATGGCGAATAAAAAAAACAAATTAGGAAAGACGACTCTTTTTTAAGCATATATATCTTGTTAGACAGTATAGCATAGTATGGCTACATATTTTTACGAGTCAAAATACACAGTGCGGGTAAAAATATCAGTCATACTACATACATATTCGAGAAAAAATAAAAATAAAACATCGCGACGCGCAAGGTATAACAAGGTTTCTGGAGTATGAATATTGCTCAAAATGTACAATACGGCTGGATATTTGTACTCGCTGAAAACCCTCTTATGGTGTTATTCGTACGGTTATTCTTGTAGTTGGATTACTTTATGAGAATAACAAATTTTCTAAATAAACAAGAAGTGCTTTTCCAATTCTATATAGAGTATAGTTATTTGAAAAAAAAACTGAATAGAATGCTGTTACTGTTCATCAGCAGGATATTTAGGTTGTATGCAATTATATATATGTTTCACTTTTTAACAAGTTAGCCAGTTAAGGTCTCGGTCACTGGGAATAATCGAATAGCGGGGGCGTTCTAAGTATAAAATCTTTGAGTTTTGTTTTAGGCCACTGCAAGTTCACAAGCTTAGTTTTTGTAGAATTATGGTAAAGTAGTTGGAATTCAAGATTGAAAAATGAAAAGCTGGCTAAAAGCGTTGAAAGCGGAAAAAGAGGAAGGAAAGAAAATTAACGCGACAGTTAACGAAAATCCGCGACATCTGCCTAATTTTATTAATTTATCATAAAAAGCACTACTATACATCAACTCATTAATTCGTAGTAAAAACATTGAACCATAATTTAAGACACAGTCGAGCAGCACATTTCTTCACCATGCCAGAATGAGATTGATGCGTAACTATTTCAGTTAACGTTAGAGAAGAAGGATTGCACATTGTCATGAGTTTTCGATGATTTTACAATGACTATGGATATATAAGGAAGAAGGATTGCACATTGTCATGAGTTTTCGATGATTTTTCCAGACTGTAGATATATCAGGAAGAAAATATGGTAATAAAATATCGACAACTCACTTGGAAATTAAGTGGAAGAGTTGCAGAGGAAAAATTGAGACTTTTGCCGATGTGTTCCTCTGGGTTATACTTGCTCATGTAGCCTTTGATCATCACCGTCTTCGCTGTTCCTTGCTCTCCTATCAACAGCACAGCCTGTGCGAGTTTAATGTACATTATAAAATAACCAAAATAGTACGCGCGCTGTGATTGGTTGAAAAACTGTGGTTTATTGTGCCGATAAACCACAGC
>JAOBRB020025282.1:0-15850 GCA_027575285.2 Zoanthus pulchellus | reverse complement strand
AACCGAAGATGTGGGGTTCGAATCCCGCCAAGGGCATATATTTGATATTTTTCTCTTAATTCTTTCTAGATATATCTACACACCGAACGCATTACAATTACATTTGTCTATATACATAGTTGGCCTGGTTAGCTGGGCAGATGACCAGCTTACAATATTTGGTTTACAAAAGCACTGGAACTCTGCTGTGAATATTGGACTTGAACTCTTGAAGTCTGGGCAGGCGTAGCTGGCACATGCGTATTTGGTGTGATCTCTGCATTCCGTCAACAATTAAGCTAGGTCCAAAGTCCGATTCCCGGCTATAACAAGATTTAAATAAAATGTCGACCACTTTTCCGCCTAAGCTAACATGGTTTCCCATTCTCCCATGGTAGGTAAATGAGTACCAGCGTCTGCTGAGAACCAACCTGCGATGGATTAGTGTCCCGTCCAGGGGTAGTCAAAGATTCTCATCCGCCTAACACTACGGAATCCGGACATAAGCGCCGACTCCATGGGTCACTAGGCTCGTTATATGCATGGATGTAGCTTTAGTTTACCTCTTAAAGAGTCTACATAGCCAAAATATAGCTCGAATGATTCCGTGTATGCTTTTGCCGAATAAAAGCATTCTTAATACCATTTAACGAATGCATGAATGCTCCTGCTGAACTTGAGACCATCGGAAATCGATTACAAATTTTCCATTGTTTACGCCTGACATCCTGATTCCCCAACTATCACGATAGCTCTTCACGAGCTAAAATGATTCTTTTATACCAACTATCGTACTCCTATTGGACGAGAGGACATCACGCGCACGTGAACAAGTTTCACTGTATTATACCAACTATCAAAGTCTATTATTCTCGTTCCCTTATTGGAAGAGAGGACATCTTGTGCACGTGAACACAGGTTTCTTTGTTTCCCGGCAACCGTGTTGGCTAACAAGATGTTAAGGATCGCAAAATGAAATGATTTTCGATTCAGTGTTATTTCAAAGTTTCTCAAAACACAAGTTTGCTAAATAAAAACTTCTTTAAAAGCTATTTTTTGTTCTTTTTTCATAGTTGGTACAAAACAAAACACTTATTGATCTTAACCTCGGGAAAGCTTTTGTGGTCCTTCGACGGCCATGCATGTTTAGCATCGGCGGAAACATTCTGTTTCCTTCGGTCGCAGTCAATAGTTGTTTTTACTACCTAAAAACTAAATGATCAGTGAGCCAATATGAATAAGACCTCCAAGCCAGCATCTACAGCGGCAGGCAGCTGTTTTATACTTTTTGAAATTCGCCATATATATGTAGGAAGCAGAGAATAAACTGTCTGCACGAAGAGCCAATGATTTCATGCTTCTTCTAGCTTCCTCTTAAAAGTTTAGAAACATTTATTAGTTAGACAAAACAAACTCATTCATTGTCTTTCTGGTGCTAATACTAAAATGTTGTATCAATTTTAATATCCAGTGTTGGGTTTGGAGAAACTGGGTCCATCTATGGTTTCGACACTAAAGCCGTTATACGCTATGATGGCTACACCGAGTGGTTTGCACCAACAGAGATTCACAGCATTTGTAAAATTGACATTACATTCTTCCCTTTTGACGAGCAACGTTGTCCGCTAAAATTTGGATCATGGACATATACTTTGGCCTCCCTGGACTTTGTGAACATCCGAGACACAGCAGATGTGGGTGAATATATCGAGAGTGGGGAATGGGAACTAAAGCAGGCTTCCTTAGTGCGTAACGTGGTTAAGTACTCCTGCTGTCCCGACCCTTACGTAGATATTACGTACACTATACACGTAAAGCGGAAAACTCTGTATTATCTTTCAAATCTGATTTTGCCTTGCGTTCTACTTGCTGCCTTAACCGTGTTTACGCATTGCTTACCACCTGAGTCAGGAGAACGAATGGGATTGGCCATCACGATCCTCCTGGGATTAACAGTGTTTATGCTCCTGTTCACTGATAATGTCCCACAAACATCTGAAGTGTTTCCACTGATAGGAAAATATGCTTTCACTGTTCTGTGTGAAGTAGCTGCATCGCTGTTGCTAACAACGTATGTATTGATTGTGTATCACAAAAGCCCTAATAAGGAAATGTCGAGCTGGTTCCGATTTATGATACACAACGTCTTGGCACCTCTTCTCTGCAAAGCTCCACCAAGTAAGTATATCATGCAAATCGTGAGTCTTTCCTTCCTAGACACTTGCAGCTCATCCTCGTTTCCAGAGCCACGATCCTTGTGGTCAGCGCCACGAATCGAGAGTGGCGCTGACCACAAGGATCGTGGCTCTGGGAACGAGATTGCTTGCAGCTCGGTTTATATGTGTGTTTACTCTTGCTAACAAAAATTTTTACTCTTTAATAACAAAAATATTTCGTATATTTCAGGACTTAAAATATTAAATGATTTTATCTTGCAGAACCAGTTTTTCTGTTGGCTCTTAGTAATAATGTCTCATGTGCATGTAAGATTTGCTTTTAAGAAAAATGTCATTCCCAACCTCTTTGTACCTATGTATAACAAATTCTTTTCTGACAGGTTTTATGTGTTTAACAGAATCTTTTTTGTACAAATTTTATACCGCAAATCCATACTTCATAAAAAGTGTGTTGAGAGTTAGGTCATATAAAGAAAATGCTTGGTTAGCGTCCTTAGCTTTTGCCAAAGAGTGGGTGGGCGGGTATTTTTTTTGTGTGTTTTTTTTAATTTATACTATTTTTAACTACTTGGTTTTAGGTCCAAAACTGGATTTACTTGCGCAGTATAAATATTTCTCGAAACGTCTTTTATCTAATTCAAAATATGATTCATAGTTCAATTTTCGCTCGCTTTTTATACGAATGTCGTGAAAGTTCATGATTTTCTGCTATTTTTACTGTCGATAAAGCAAAGAAGAATAAATTAAGAAAAATTCCTGAGCGAGCCATTTTTTATGGGCGGGCACGGACGCTAACCAAGAAACCAATTATTTTTTTAATGTGGCATTACATAAAGCTTGAAGCTTTGAAACTGACCCGTCGCTATGAAAATAATTTAGTTAATTTAACTGATTTTTAATATAGAAAAATGAGTATATATAATCCAATTATTAAAATAACAAAATAGTTTACACCACTACATGACATAACTACTCTCATAAAAGTTTCATTATTGTCATTTATTACATTATTTACAAAGCCATACTAGCCGCAAATAGCTATTCTAGGCGGCTATAGTGAAAAGAAAATAGGTTCCTTGAGTAATACGGAACGCTATAAACCAAAGGAAAAAATGATTGGGTTATACAAGTTGAATAAAATAAACATATAAACCGGAAAAGATGTTACTAGCAGAAAAAAATGTTACTACTAATTTACTTTAGTTTTGAAAAGTTTCAGATATAAAGTGAACACTGTATATGATGACGTATTAAATTGTATTTTCCCTCCTTTCTAAAGATAACAACGACAAAACTAGAAAAACAAGTAAATGCTGCGCGTTTCTTCAAACTGGTAAAATACTTGAGGATGTTCAACCTCCCAAAACCTTAATACCAAATAAGGACAACGGGAAACCTTACATGAATCACGTCAGCGCAAACACAGCTTCAGAAGACGGTTTGCAGGGACATCCCAGACCGCTGCAAGATCTTGCTGGTACGGAGTACCGGCTCACAGAACTCTCGTCGGGCATGCAGAAGATTATTGAGTACTTGGATGGCGTCCAAGATGCCGAGGCCAGCCAAGATGAATGGAAATTCGCAGCTGAAGTACTCGACTCGTTCTTCTTTTGGTTGTTGGCGATAACATTTCTTGTCTCGACCATCATTTTTTACTTAATGGTGCCATAAGCCATAATGATAAACTCTATTTTGAAAAGTATTAGAGGCGTTGCCTCATGGGAACAAACTTATCATAAAACAGTTTGTTAAAGATAATTCATTAGTAAAACAAACATAGATATAGAGAACAAACGGAATGTCAATCCAGATTGAATATATAATTGGAAAGGATTTTGTTTTGAACATTATCAATCGTTTTGGAGTAGCTTAATTAACTTCCGGTGTAAGTCTTGTTCAAATCGAACAATGTCAGTATTTTGCTCACTCTGCTTTTATTCCCTATTTTTATTCAGGCTACAGTGGGTATAAACCATTATAACTTGGTTATTGTTTTTTTATTGTAATTTTAAAAAATATAGTTTGAATCAATGAAAACCGGTATAGTGTAAAAATATAATGAGGTTGAGTGTAGTTTTTTAGGTATAATTAATTGGGGTTTGACGTGCTTGTTCATTGTATTATTTTTGAAAGGAACCCACAGACAGAGTTTATCATCATAATCAAATGAATCCACTTATTTTTCATCCGAGTTTATCTCCACAAAAGGGGATTTAATGGGATTAACCCCACTTTGGTTAGCAATCACTCTCCATCTCGCTTGATTCATGGCATCCGACATTCTTCCTATTCTTCTTCATGCACTTGCACCTTCAACAACTTTTTTGGTTGTCCTCGCTTCCTCTTGCTCTTCACATTAAACTCCAATGCTTTTCTCAAAACATGCCCATCATCTCTTCTCAACAAACACCCATACCATCTTCACTCTATTCGCCTTTGCCATATAAACTACCGATTCCTTCAATCCCAACATCTCCATTTAGGTCCTCTTTTTGTACATCAGTTTTTCACCACACATTGCTCTCCCCATTGCTCTCTCGGTCCTTTCCAAAACTGCTCCCTCGGTCCTTTCCAAAACTGCTATCTCATTTTCCCTCACTCGATATAACATTACCGATTTTATACAACCTTTCATCTTAAGCGATATTGCTTTTGAGGTTACCAACTCTCCACATATCTCTTCCATGGATTTATTTACTTCATTTCACTCACAATACTAAGTTTTCCATTACTCGCTTAGCCTTTATGGTTATACACAGGTGGCCTACACTCTTCAACCTGTTAATCTATTTTTAGCGTCTTTTCTTGTAATTAATATAATGCAAGTGTAAATAGAGTTTATTGTTGTTGTTATTGTTAACGTTGTATACTAGGCCTGTATCCGGTGTTTTCATGGAAATACCCTCAGACCTAAAATCCAAGCAATATGAGTAACCTTAAAAATATTTAATGAATTCCTAGAACTCATTTCCAACCATATTATTATAGATACTGATTTATAATATTATGATGATATTATGGACATTTTAGACAACTTTTCTGTTAACCTCTACTTTGGTTTCTTGAAGTCAATGTAAAATATTTATGCAGTAGTAAGTTAAAATAGTCGATGGAGTACAAAAGTATAAATCGGTGTCGTCTTTTTGTACAGCCTCACCATTACAAATCCAACATTAACTTACTGCACTGTTTATTACTTTACCACTGTGTTGTGGATAATACTCATGTCAATGGCTGTTTTAGGACAGCCAATGGTATAATTGTTGTGGTTTGTTCATTTCTATTGATTGATTGAACAACTCCAAGCCTGATAAGAGAGAACTGCAATCTGATTCCTGTATCTAGAGCATTATGGGTAACATATTAACTGTTAAATATGAAGGGCAAGAAGCTTCATTTGTCCCTTTCTAAGTAGCCACACATATTGTTCTGTAGGAAACACTAATCACAGCAATTATCGAAAGGATGCACAGCAACATTGACAGTGATTGGCGTCTTGGAAGACGTAGAACACTAAAGACGTTAAGGGGTACAATATGCTTGATCACATATTGGTGAGTCTTGTGAATGTCGTCATAGATCCTCTTTTCTCAAAATTACTTTCCCAAAGCGAAAAACATATACGTACTCGACAAATTTCTAATCTAACTTCAAAAACATCAAGAGAGGGAGTTTCATATATTCATACGTTCAATTACCTTAAAATAAAAAAAAAAGACTTAAGGAGAATGTGTAGTTGCTGCATTTTGTAGCGCCATTATTGTATGCAATCAAATTATTTATCCAGTCGACAAACACTTTTTTACCTTGCTAATTATTTTTTTAAGTAAGTATATCTGATAAAAGTTAGCTTTTGCCTTAACCCAAATCTGGAATCAGGGTATAAAACAACACTGATGATGAAATTATGGTAATCATAAATATCCAGAAAAAGAATCGGTCCATCACCATAGCGACGAAATGCCACTCATCTTTTCGAGTTTCAGTGGCTCGAGTGGCTGTCAAGTGATCTATCACTGAGTGCATGCAAGAAATCATTTCATCGAATTTAAGTGCTACGTCTGGGGAGATATCATTGAGAACACTTGGTTTCATAAATTCGCTTTCCTTTTGGACACATATTTCGATGCCACCATTTTCAAGAAGACTATTAGTTTCGGCGTTGCTTTTTCCTTTGTCATGGCAAGTAAGAGAACCATTTGGTAATCGTGGCATGCAGAAGTAAGGTTTCTTGTAAACTGTTTTGGAGGATAAACCACAAACGTCGCGGGTATGCTTAGAAGATTCCTGTTCTGTTTGACGAGATTTTGGAGGAACCATCAAGAAGACAGGTGCCAGTATCTTAAATACCAAATGATGAAGCCAAAAAGGAACTTTCCTAGTGGGGTGTCGGTGGAACACTCTTAGACTAAAACAAGTGCATATTAGAGACAAAGCAATCTCCACCATCACAGCAAATGAATATTTTGCAATCAATGGTATGACCTCTGATGTTCTCGGTACGTTATCAGTCAATAACAACATGAACACGGTCAGTCCAAGGAGAATCGTTATCACGACACCCATTCTCTCGCCAGATTCTGGAGGTAACTGAAAAGAGAATATAATTAATGCAGACAGGACGATGCAAGGTGCTATTAGATTTACGACGTAGAACAGAACCCTTCGCCGAACACAAATGGTGAATGTGATGTCAATGAAGGGACTTGGACAGCAACTATAACGAACCACATTTTGTTTTGCCGGCGCTCCAGTTAGGTCCCATTCCCCACTCGGTATGTACTGAGATATGTCTGCTGTGTCTCTCTGATTGGAAAAATTAAGCTGGTCGCCATTATAAGTCCATGAGCCAAACTTAAGAGGACATTCCTGCTTGTCAAACGGAAAGTACGTTATGTCGATTTTGCAGATGCTTTTCACTTCTGTTGGAGCGTACCATTTGTTTGTTCCATCATGTTGAATCACAACTTTTGTGTCGAAGTATGTTAGTGATCCAGTTTTCTCCAAACCAACACTGTTAACAAAAAGAAAGTAACATTTTCAAGCTTTATAACTGCTTAGTTAGTTTGGTAATAACTCAATGAATTGATTGGTTATTTAATTTTTAGTTTCTTAGTTAGTCATGCGTTCAAGGTAGTTTACAATAGCTTTTTCAAAAACTAATGATTTACGTTGTCAAAAAGTAGAAGAGTTAACAGCTTACCGTAGTTATTTACCAATAAGCCAAGCCATTATATGAATTCTTTTAAAGCTTTCAAAATTTTGATAAACGTTCCCAAAACAGGGGGATTTAGCTTGTAAATAACCACGATTTTAAAACATTTTGGAAAAAAACATATGTGTAACACACTTTGATCTTTTTTATATATTTGGTGGATCTGGAAAAAGCTGTTTTGCCTGCAGAAGCTTTTGGTAACTAAGATAATAAGTTCAGTTATCCTCTGGATCGTTATCTGTCTGAAACTGATTCTCTAAAACTTTGTCTTCTTTATTCAACTCTTGAACCTTGACATTTCACTTTTCTCTTCTACTTACAGTATACAATTCAAAACAATTATAACAGAGATAATTAGTTACATTACAAAAACAATAATCAGTTTATTAACAATACAATGATAAGATAGCCCTTGTTAATATAATCCTTTAAAACGACGTCATCTTGGTTTACAAAAGTAAAAGTAAATACAAGCTTAGCTTATTTTAATAGTTAAAATTTGCAAGAACGAAAATAGATAATATGTTAATCGTAACTAGAATTAAAAAATTACCGAACAATTGCATAGAAAGAATTTGCTGTTAAAAGATAAAATGAATTGATCGAAATTGTTATGTAGCTAATAGTAATATGTAGTAAAAGTAAACTTTTTACTTTAAATGCATTTTAAAAACATAACTTAATGTCAATATCCTTGCAGAAGCGCATTTCCAGTATAAAATGAGTATTTTTGTTATATGTATAGGATGCGATTTGAGTCGAACATGTGAATTTCAGAAAAGGTATCTGCAGTATTTTTGAGGACTGCAATTTGTAGTTTAATTTTAACATGTTATTTCAATTGTAAAATTGCTAATCTAAGATGTTTCAGTAACGCTTAAAATCTCCTTGGCTTCGGTCTTGGGACATCTATATTCACAGATAAATATGCGTTGGCTTAGAACATTGACTCCGGAATGTTTGGGGAGGTTAAATTTTATTTGTTTATTTTGGTAACGCAGAAGTCTTGCTCTAAAAAACTGAAATTTCACAAAACTTTGTCGTTCATTTGTTCAAAGTTAAGTCTAAGCCCAGTTTAAGCAACAGTTCAAAAAAAAATTTATTACTTAAGATAAAGTAAGCGGTTATTTATGAATACTTGGAAAAGTCTCATTAATCTCCAGAGTTGAGATAAATTTTCTTCTTGTAAGAGTGAAACGAAGTTCGTGGGCTCAGTAAACATTTAACCCTTGAGTTAGTGCTAATCGGCTTTATAATTGCCCCAGGCCTCTATGACAATTTTTCATCGTGTTATATTATTAGCTAATCCATTTAGAAGTCATGTTATGTGGTAAGAAAAATATCCCAGCATATTCTGTATATTTCTCTTTGTTATCTTATATACTAAATACGACTCACTTGTTGTAAAGCACAATATCAGGAACCCAAACCTTCTTTGGGTCCACGTTTAAGTGCGAGATTCCTGCATAGTCATCTGGATTCCAAGTCAAATACGGGTTGTTCCATTTCTGTTTTTTTTTTTTAAAAAAAAACAAATTTCAAACAAGTCAACAAATTTATACTCATGATAGACTTCATTAATTTATTTTGCGTGCTTTTCACATTGTTTTGTCTGGAGTGCAAAAGTCGGGTTTTTAAAACAGAAAACTTTTCAAGCAATTAAAATTTGGAGTAAAATCTGAAATATAGTTATTACAACTCTGCTTACCTGTCGAATCCATACTTTGCTTGACAAAATCTGGTTTTTGCTGTCCTGTTGAAATATTGTCAAAGAAAATGAAAAATAAACATAAATAACACTTATTGCTCAAGACAGAGGGAGACAGTATGCTTCGTAGTCTCGAGGCCGCCGCCGGATGTTTCCCGAAGCATAGCTGCGGAACATGGCCGCCAAGGGTCCACCAAACATCCTGGTTTTTTTTAAGTTAGGAGGTCAAAATGCGTTCTGTTATATACCAATTATAAAAAAGTAGCTTTTAGCAAAAAAGCTATTTTCCAAATTTAGTTTTTGTGAAACTTTGAAATCACTGAGTCACAATTAGCAAACTATCTACCTGCTAAGTGCTTTGATCTTTACCAGTGACGTTTTGAAATATATTATATAATAACAAGTAATTAATTAACATTGTAAGAGTATGTTAAAGTATCTTTACATTCTACATTTAAATAAAGGCTATGCTCAAACCAGTATGGTAACTGCTGTACACTTTAACTGCTAGCTTAGCATCGTCGTAAGATAATCATTCTTTGCTATGATTGTAGATAGCAAACACTTGGTTTATGTATAATAATCGGGGTCTTTCAAATCTGAAGATGTTGTGATCTTGTCAGGTTTAGCTGGTTGTCTGCTGCAAAAGCAGCATTCATTATTTCACACTAATTTTGCTTTGCTTTCAGGATCATATTTATTATAGTATTTGGGTATAGGTAATTAATCTTGAAAAGCCATCTTGTGTTATAATAAACTCAACTGTTTATTGCTGCAACTCGCCAAGTTTATAAGTTGGCTGTATGCCAAATCAAAGGTCACAGTGAACACTGAAAAGCCATCTTGAGTTCTAAAAAACGTGTTAATATAGCTACAACTCACCAAATCAATGAGCTGGCTGTATGCCAGATCAAAGGTCACATTGAACGCCACTGACTTATTTGCGACTGGCCTGGCGTCCCTTGAGTAGTTGGCACTATTGAACAGTTTACGTATCAGCTCCTGCTCAAGATAGTTCAAAGTTTCACCTAATGAAATTTTTGAAAACTGAAATCATTAGTTTTTTAAATTATATTTATAAAGAAAAAGCAGTTTGCTATCTATAGTTTTATGGCAATTTTAATTGTTAAAGAAGATAATATATTATACAGAAGTAAACTTTTTTTTTTATTAAGAACCACTACCAGTACAATTTTGCCCAGGCTCAATGTTCTTATTTTTTTCAACAATTTGAGGCTCAAAATGTTCTTATATTGTTCTTAACTGAAATATATTCTTTACGGTTGAAAATCGATTTCAAAGGCTTTCAGTGTTTATTTATGCCCAATTTTTAGTTTTTAAAAGAACATGTGTACATGCAAGACACGTCATTTAAATTGTATTACATTAAGGCCCTAGGAGTTTCAGGGATAAGGGATATTTGAGGAAAAAATTATAGAGATACGCCATATTTGATTAAAAATCATAGGGATACGGGATATTTCGAAATACATGTAAAATTTTGTGTATTTCACAGCAGTTGACAGTACATGTAATTGTTACAGTTGGAGTATACTTGTATTAAGTAATGAAATATATTTAATGTGTGATGCTTTGTGTGATGGCTGCTTGCCACGCTCAGTTTGTTATTTTTTCTTTTTTTTGAATTTTCATTTCAGGCTCAATATTGTTCTTAATTTGTTCTTATTTTTCGGGCTCACTGTTCTTATTAAGAGTGTTCTTAATAAAAAAAATTGTATACTATAATTTAGTTTAATGTACAACTTTCGTTCAAAAATAAATTCATGTTATCAAGTATAACATTTGTACAAGAAAAAAACTCAGAAAATTAAGTAGGTAGAAAGAGGCCGGAGAGAAAAAGTGTGCTGAGTGGTAGAAGATGGCAGAAGAGGAATTAATAAGCCATAAAATTATTCACGATCGTTTATGTCCATCAAAAAATATATAAATCCCTTTTAAGATAAAAAGTAGCATAGGTTTAAAAACCAACATGAATTAAAAAAGAACAAACAAAATATAAACAGCGTACTGTAGTGTAGGGTCAATCTTTCATCAATGACCCGTTCGCGAACGTCACATTGACCAAGTTTAACGGATATCCTAACGTAGGATCCAAAACTTTACAAATCTGCCTTTAACCCGAAAACATTTGATGAGTGAATAGTATCAAGCAAAATTCAACTAGGAAACAAATAGCATTGGGAAAAAGTTCCAGGACATAATCCTTGGAAATGCTCAGTGATCACGTGCTGAACGTGAGGTTCAAGAGAACGAGCCAGTCGAGCGAAGACGCAAGGCTGGTGAGAAGACAGCATTATAGAGCCGTACCAGGATAGTATTCAGGCGATACAAATCTCGAGTGTTTGTAAGAGATGTAGTGTAAAGATCATTGGGCCAATCGGAGGTGAGCGAAGAACTGCACCGAAACTGCAGCCAATGGGAGTGCGCTAAAGATGAATGTGGCGTTAGGCCGCGTGGTTCCTCGGCTAATTAGCGAGTTGTGTTTTCTTTATGTAGAGTTTGGAGAGGTATTATTAAAAAAATCAAAACATTTCTTTTTGCGTTCTTTTGTAAGGTTTATTTTTTCTCAACGCCTGGTGAATTGGATGTCATGTGGCGAAATCGTGTTTGATTTCTGTGCAAAGTTTCTTGAGGTAAAGAATACAAAACGTTCTTTTCTCGTTCATTTGAGAACTATATCTATTATTTCATTTTTATCTGATGACGGCCGTATTGGAACAGTCGAAAGCTTTTAATTATTAAACTTTTACCAGAAAACATGTTCTTTTAAAAAATTTAAATTGTAACTTTAACACGACGTTGTAACACAATGAGGCCTAAAAAAATCATCAAAAATTATTTACGTTTTGTCTTGCTCGTTGGCACTAAGCGCGCGCGATAGGGAATTTGTCATTTTTTAAGAGACCATTCGCTTCCCCTAGTGAATGAATGTTGATTAGCCGGGTTTGTTTAGGCTGTGTATTTTGTGTATCAGTTATAGTTCATGCTAATTGTTACTGCATGTGACGTATAAAACACTTTATCAAAATCAGGAGGCAGTGTTGTTTATCCGATAGTATAAGTTTTATGTAGCCTCCCTTTTTCTTAGCCAATCACAAATCTATGAAGTTATTGTCACTTAGTTATCGAAAGTGGAATTACTCCTCGAACCATATTCCCAAAATTAATTTCGCCACTATTCTCACATTTTATATAACTGTTTTGTTTTCAATTTGAAATGGAGAGCCATTTACAACTTTGTTGTTTTCATTTATCCTTTAAACGTTAATGTAACTCTTTTAAATTACTCTTTGTATATTTTAGAAGTTTATGTTTCTCACGGCTGCTATTGGTCAGTGAAGCCATATTATTCAAAAGCAGTAGCCCCGAGTAAAGTTTTGTTTTGCAATTGGTTTTTCGTTTTAAATAATTAGTTATACAGCTTAAAAACTGTACTTTTATGTTGCTGCTAAGTTTAACTACAAAAATAAATTAAAGTAAATTTCACCATACATGTTCCCGAAGATATTTACTAATTGTGGTACTTCTGTTTCAAGTGGCAAGACATGTCGGTTTTTGATCGTGTGTGAAAGCTATTTCTGTTTCTGTGCGCCTCGAAAGAAATCTTTTGTTTGCTCGAACTGTGACATAAGAAAATATGGGTTGGAATAGAACTAGTTATTCATTTGCTTTGACAGAAATGACTAACATCAGGACATTAAGTTGAAATCTCGAATAACATAGCAAAAACTAAAAATTAAAGTGTTTTTACTTCCCTGTTATATAGAAAACACTACGTATTGTTTAACAAAAGAACCAAGTCTGAGTTATACTACCGACTCAAATATACATAAATGAAATTATAATCTTTTTGTCGTATATGGCGCGTCAGAAAAATTTCTAAGCCCATATAACGAAAACATACACCTGCGCCGGAACACAAACCTTCTATATAAAAACTGCAAATATTTTCCTGAGATCCAAAACCTCTTCAACAGTAAGAAAGAAGTAAGAATGAAATCAATTGAATGTGATAGTAGTAACACTGCTTAGTTTTATACTGTTTTCTCGATAATTAAAATTATTGCCAAAATTTATGATACTGTTTTAAATCGAAAACGAACTACATTTAAATAAATATGTTCGGATAAAACTTTAAAAAAAACTTGCAGTTGCTTACCAAACTTTAACCTGAAAGTTACCGCTACCAATATACAATAACTATGATATCAAAACCTATATTTTACCAAAACTATAAACCTGATTTTATGGAACATGTTCTAAATTCCTAGTCACCGATTGTGTGTTTTGTAATTTAAAGATTTTCCTGACTGCCTGTAATCCGTGTGCAGGTTTACAGACGGTAACAAAGCCATTGCTCTCTCAAACAAGAACGTACAATGGTCGGCCCACTTCGGCCGAAAGCAAAGATTATGTCATTTATGATCCCTCCTGGCGCAAATACCAAAGAATTAGAACTAGCCGAGAAACTATACACATTGAAACAAACGAGGGCAAAACTTGTTCAGTTGAATACGGAAAAACATTTTTAAAGGACATTTGACAGACTGAAAACTTAATTGTTAAATCAAAGCGCCATAACCCTGTATGTAAACAAAACACAAATATGAAAAATACCCAAAGTATATAGAAAATATAATCTAGAATAATTATCAGTACACGAAAAAGAATCAACAGCCTCGCTCGACAGCAATATACTTCAAGTTTCGTTACCACTAGTTTATATGTAGACCCTAGTATATATTATATGCAAGTTCGTAATCTACGAATTAAGTTATTTTATACCCTTTAGACTGAAGTTCTAAATTCAAACATAAAGTTTTACTTATATGTAGATAAAAATTAAAACTTGTATAAATGCAAGAGGAATCAGAAATAAAGCTCACGTTTGGATTTAATAGTAATAAAAATGTATAAAAACCTGATTTAATTAAGAGTCCAAAGAAAATGTTTATTTTCAATCTTCATTTACGAAATCCCTCCAAATCCATTTTCAACCACATTCTCGGGAACCTGGTGTTTGAATTTTAATTCGCCAAAGTTAGGCTGAGAAGTATGTCATATATAAATATTTTCTTCGAGAAATGAAAACGTTTTGGCAAATATAAATTCCTCAGTTATACTTGGGGAATCATTGTTCTTAAAAAATGTACTTGTTAGTATGTGTTTATAGAAATGTACTTTTGTGTTATCAGTGTTCCTTTCCTTTCCAGTAAAGACTGTAGTGAAGGTCGGGACGTTATATAAAGTTATGAATATAAAAACTCGGAGGAAAGCCTTCGCTTTTTTCAGTTAAATTAGTTCATTTTAATTTACCCCTCTTTACTGATATTAAACTCAAAATGATAATGCACAAAACAAGAATATTTTCTCTTCGTGAAATGCGGAATTATATTGGAGATATCCGCTTATATGTTTAGATATTTGATGTTGCTATAACAGACATTATCAATAATTCATTCCAAGGTATTCAAGAAAATAAGAGATAATCTAGGTAAAGAAACTTTTGCTCAGTTATCATATCTTCCTAAACTAAGATAAAGTGTTTATATGCGCTAGGAGATACTAGAAAGGAACAGAAAGTGTTTCCAGAAAACAGCAATGAGAAGCGGTTTTAAGAAGATATAAGACCAAGCTGTTTTAGAAATAATAAGCAAAAGTTTGCGACAACTTGATTGTTAGCTTACCTTTCGGCTCAGTCGCAAATATCATCAACTTAGTGAAAACATAGAACTGCAACAATGCCAAACCTTTAATATTCATTTTCACTTTAGCTGTGAAAACAACCAAAAAAAGTACAGGTTTGTTACTATAATCTAGTGTAGGTTTTGATACATCAGATTAGCGAACCGGTAAGTGCATGTAGTCGTGTAAAAAGCTTTTGTATATTTAATATATTCACACATCTCCCTTGGTGTACGTAAGACAAAATTAACAAATTAATTGCAGGTTAAGGATTAGTTTAACATTTTTCTTTTCTGATTTAACACTTGCTCGCACTTTATCTTACTAAATAAAAAAATGACATTACAACCGCACTTTATATCAAAGCATCCGCTTTCGAAACATAATTTTCAGTTTTCAACAATTTTGTTTTTAATTATACAGAAATAAACAAACGTAGTTAGCGTATTCTTGGCATTAAGTATTAGTTTAATAAAAAAATCTGATGGTGGACAGCTGTGGAAAAAAACTTTGTTTTAATGATGTCCTAAAATATTGAATTTCTAGCTAAATTCTTGAATCAAAACTATTTTATTATATTTTTATCAAAAATAGCCAATCATGCATAAGAGACAAAGCACTAAAGTCTAAAGCTTCGGTCGCTATTAACTCTAGCGTTTTATATGTTAATCATATAGTTTCAAAAAAAACATCTGGAAGCTTCTTCCATTTTTAGTAAGAAATGTTTAATTTTAAAAGAAAAACAAACATTTAAAGACTGAAGAGTATTTTCGACTGTTTTTAGGACTATCAAACTACAAGGCGTCCATTAAACTGTTAAATAAATCAACAATATTTCCTCATCTATCTCGTGAAAACGATAGTTATTCAGCACAGTCTGCCACATTCAATTATAAATATTCAAAATTGAAATCTTAGCAAACAAAATATACAAATATCTTTACTTTTGGTTGCCAAAAAAGCCCCTGATCTTGAAAACAAAAAAAGGCTAAATCCAAACAGAAATGACAATATCTCTTGTGTTGCGTGTTCTGTTCACAAATCTTATACGCTAGATATAAGTAT
>JAOBRB020025281.1:0-25781 GCA_027575285.2 Zoanthus pulchellus | reverse complement strand
CTTTTGGCCATAAGAAAAAAACATATATTTTGTAATTTAGAGGAGAAATTGAGTCATGAAACATTTATAAATACATTTCATTAATTATTCATATATCACTTTATGCAGAAGATAATAAATATGCTATACATTTAAGATAAAAATGTCGGGTGACAATTTTCCCCAAAACATAGGTTGGCCCCCCCACTTTGAAATTGCTTCCTACACCTCTGCATGTGATAAATTACGCGCAATCCTAATTTTTTGTCTAATTGTTGGTACGAAGTTTAATTTTGACGGATGTGATTTACAGAGTGCTGAATGCAGAAAGCGAATTCAGTTTGTTTATAACTGAGCGGAAATGCATCCATGTAGGAATAAAACACATAAGCCTCACCCTAACCGTAGGTTAGCTCAACTGCCGCAAATAGAAAGATTTTATTTGTCGTCACGATTACAGAAAAGTTAGCGATATACGCTGACCTACCTAGTATACTGTGTTACAAGCCAGGGTAGATCCATGATTTTGTGAAGGGGGCTGGCTTGCAAGTTTTCAAAAATCAGGCTTGATGAGTTTTCAAACTGCTCTATCTTCAAGTAATAGCCAAGGTATTAGCTCACCAAGTAAACATCTTAGTTTAAGAATTAAAACTTTAAAATTAAATGAACAAAAACTTTGGTTATATATTTTACGTTTCAATAAGTGGCAAAGGAAAATTCAAACTTATTGTCAGATCATATAACGCCATTTTGAACAGGCCATATATGCACTCCAAAACTGTGGTGATGATGTTTTATCAAACACAACTTATCGAAACCATGACAGCTGCCTAACTTCGGCAACTGATTCTTTCAGTTACAGTGAACTTTGACTTTTGACAGTCTCCTTTATATCATTTTAGACACATTTTTATGTAAGGATACACTACTTTTTTCTATTTTCTTGCTCTGGACAAAAAAGTGGAGGAAGGCTAGCTACCCAATCCATCTCTTTTCTTTAGACAATTGTAAAATGATAATGGTTATACAAATGCTATAGATAATTTCATTTAGAAATACTATTCGAGAAAATTCCTTTTAAACTTTCAATGCTTGAGACGTGCTTCACAAATTCTTTGCCTGACTCTGCACGTTTTGGTGACATGCGATTGATGATGTTTAAAAACATTCTTTTGAAGCTAAGTGGATTGTAACTATGAATCAAAAGTTTTGGTTTCGAAAGGACGCCAAAATACGTCTATAAGTTAGCATCATCGCTAAATAAAACGCTAAAGATTAGGTGTAAAATGTAACAAGGAAACAGTCTAGCTGCTTAGTTTTTCGGCCAAAACCTTTTCATCAGCTTAATACAGGTACTTATTAAAATTGAAACATTCAGATTTTGCATGAGTAGTATGATTTTTGCGGTAAGATACATTTATTCCACGAAAAAACCTTTCGGGTAGTGTCGTTATGGTTTAAAAATGTGACTCCACAAATGCGCTTCTCAGTTCGAGGTCGCCAAGTTTAAAAACTGCAAAAATATAGTATTATAATCAAATCATAAAAATATATGTTTCAATTTTCATCCCTTAAAATTTGCGAAATGTCAGTCATAACCCCGAGAGGGATGGGGTAGAAGGCACTCCCATATTTGAACTCTACTTATTGGTATGTGTTGCTGTTCAGGATACAGTTTAAAGATCGCCATTCCAGAACAGGGTGTACAAATCACGGAAATTTTTCTCAAGGAAAGCGTATGCAGTGTTTTAATATTGACAAACTGCTTGTTCAGGGTGCAACAGTTCCTTCCAATTAGTTTTGCGTGATTACAGGCCTGATTCCTGTTTAGAACTAATTTGTTGATCGGTGGCCTTTTGTTTATCTTTTACTTGGAAAACGTGAGCAGCTTGACTATCTAGTGTCCCATTTAGCTGCTTTTTTTAGGAAAACTGAGTTGGAAAGATCAAGATTTGCTAGTTTAGAAATGAGAAAGAAAACAAAATCAAACCATTTCAGCTTTGGGATCAGACATACTCCCACCCAAAGTTGTGGTAAACAGCACACCCTGACCCTCCCCCCCCCCATCCCATCTCCCGTCCCCACGTACGAGTTTCTCCGTTGTCTGCCTATACTCATTCTTCCCAACCTCCCGTGTTCTTAGCGAACTACAATGGCTTACATACCTTACAAGGATGTTACGAAACTTCGTATCAGTAGAAAAGGCAGACTGCACACTCAATATGATAACATAACCGACTACCACTGTTTATATATTTTATAATGGACGTGAATTTTTTCGTGATTCAATAACAGCTGGCTTGTTGATATAGAACTAATTAATGCCATTGATTTATGTTTTTTTGAAAAACGCCGGCAGAAAGATGGATTTCAGGTTCAAATATACCCCAGGCATTTTCTTTATGATAAGACAGTCCACTACAACTGCTCACAAAGAAATTAAGAGGGTTTTAAGTAGCAAACAGGCATATTTAGACCACACATAGATCCTAACAATTACATACTTTTTATGATGCTAGTTTTAAGGAAACAATTTAAACATTTCGATTCGATCTAATTCGGGAATATCTCTAAACAACAGGTTGTGTGCAAGCATCTCCAGAATGAAAAGTTAGATGATAAAGATTTAATGGTAGCCATAGCTGATGCGGCCGGCGTGTATTACAACAGTACGGGAAAAGCTAAGTGCTTTAACATCTCACAGCAGGCAGTCTCCGCTCTAGGAGACGAAGGATGGTACTTTCAGGTATTTTCAATATACACTTGTCAATGTTTTCCCCATGCAAGGGGAGAGGGGACTCAAGCAAGTCAAATTTGTGACGTTGAATCGTGTTATCACGAGGATAGTGTTAAAAACTTTGTTTCCATGATTGTGCAAATCGAATGAATAAACAAAAAGCTTAGTACATTGATCTTTGAACTTTTCGAACATATCAGCTCATCAAAAAAAAACCTTTACATTAAAGGCGCTGTTACAGTTACACTATGCAATGGCGTTCCGAAACAAGTTGCAAGGAAAATTGCATAGTGTAACAGCGCCTTAAGCGTATTCCCATTTGTTAAATTGTATTTTACAAAATTTACTCCTAAAGTTTAAAAGTATGGCAGCGAAATTTTTAAGCTAGCATGAATTTTAGTCTTACTTCGTGCAGTATAACCGAAACTGTTTGTCCTAACAACGACAACTAATTGCAGTTACGATATTTCTTAGAAATCTTTTAAAGTGTTTTACCGTTGAAGAAAGCTTACAATTCCTGATGAGCAAATCGATTGTCTAATGTGTTGCTCTACAGCTGTCCAATGCATTCTTGCATCCTAGAAAAGCCAGTTGAAAGGCTAGGATTTCTGGTTAAAAGATATGATTCCGGCTATAAAGAACACATAATAGATTTCTTAATGGAAAGTATACCGGGACTTACGCAAAAGGTTTCTGATACAAACCAACGAGTGCGTAGATCCTGTACAAAAGGACTTTCCATTCTGAAATTTGTTTATTTTATACATACTGAGATTTTTAAGAGTGTTTTATTCATTTTTTCTTTTTTTTGACAAACCACAGGAGTATTAAGTCAGAGAGTACTATGGACGACAAAATCAAGAAACTTGCCAGAACAAAACATAGAGTAAACTTTTAAAGAATACTGCAGATTTAAATGTTACATTAGTAATAAAATATGTTCACCTTCAAAAATGTCAACCAAAGTCATGAATTTAAAAGCCAAATTATTGCTAATGTCAATGCAGGGCGGGCTTTCTTCGTCTGATGCTTCAAAAACTTGCTTGATACGCTTGAAGCTATGCTATATCCGGTGATTTGTTCCCAGTATTTATTGTCGGTTCATGTACAACAATGTGTTGATCAAGGCCTCAGCAACTGAAATACCAAATAACTTCTTTTCGCGTAGAACAGAAATTTTGTTGTCTGTAATAGCTTCGGCTTCATTTGGCTTGTTCCACTCGCCAGCTTTTTTCAGTTCTTTGCTTCTTGCTTTTTGAGCAGCTCTCACTTGCTCAAACTCTTTATCTTCGAGTTTATTCGCTGGATAGTTTTAGTTTGAAGATAAAACTACAATTTAGCCCTCGTAGACGGGAAGGTTAAAAGTCTTCGCCGTCTTTTCTCCGCACAACAATAACAAATTTACTGATATATATATAGCTGTTCAGCTCGGAAGGATTGGCTCTAGGTTTCTCTCTTCGCTTGCGGTTCTTAGCAACTTGATCAGTAAGTCAACGTCTCTTCGTGTTTTTGACAGGGTATTTCTGTTAGTTTGCTCCTCGATGAAACAGTCGATGCTTTTATCAAGAGAGACAAATATAATTCTACCGGATGTCATTTTTTTTATTGAGAATACGAGGAGCTGTGCAAAGCTGCCAGTTCGCAAAACCAGGATCTTTGTGATTGGCTGAAACGTTTTCTTCACCTGTGAAAAAGTTGTTTTGCATCACTGCTTGGTTAACAAGAAGCGCGAAGCAGATTTTCAAACAGTAAAAATGCACTCGAAAATCTCAGTATGTATAAAATAATGCACAATACTTAAGTTAAATTCTTTTTGTTGTACCAATTTGCAAAAGGTAAGGCAAACAATTCTCCCAAAAAAAATTAGTATGTGGTCTATGTGCTGATTCTATTGACTTCAATTTCCAATATTATCTATATTTTTATTGTTTAAAACTTTCTTAGGCTTGTACCGAGATGGTAATGCCTTTGTGCACCGATGGAGTTCACGATATGTTTGCACCCGAGAAGGTAAGGTAGTTTCTAGCTTTATATGGTGCACATTCTTTCTCATATGTCTGTTTCTTAGAGTATCGTTTAAAGTTTAGAATTGATGTTTTCTTTTGTTCTACGTCTCATTGGAATGGGGTACAGTTTCTGATATTGACTTATGACTACCTCATGCATAGCTATACCAATTATCAAAGTCCATTTTTCTCGTAATTTTCTTGGACGAACGGACACCACGTGCAAGATTCGCAGTCTCCAGGCAAAGCTCTCAGCAGGCAACCATTTTTTATGGACCGGTGAATAACAAAACCAGAGGTGCGTTGCACGGTGTGATTCACATAACAGAATTGTTGGATAACAATCTTTTTTTCAAAAAAACATGTTTTTGTTTATCTTTGAAGTTAGCTTATAAGAACACATTTATTGACCTTTATCTTCGGAAAGCAGTATGTTTTGTGGTCTTTCATTGGTAGAATCAGGACTACAAAACATATAGATTTCTCAGTTTGATCTGTGTGAATAAGTGTTATTAAAAACGCAGTGATTATACGTTCGGCAACCAGACATGGTCTTCAAACTTATCAGGGTCCGGCAGTCCATATTTTTTAAATATATATTCCTAAAACTTATCCAACTGAAAAGATCCTCAAGCACTTTCACACGAAATATCCAAACGTGACATTTGGAAAAAGTTTTGCCAGACACTGCCGAACACGATCTTCAATTTACTAAACATCCGGCAGCCCATTTTTTTCTAAATACTTTCCTTAAAACTTACCCCTATTCAACTGAAAATGATATGAGATTCTTTAGTGTCTGGGTTTTGAGCTTAAGACAACACGCCCTACCCAAAAACTAAAAGAAGTTTTCCAATTTTATCCACTCAGAAGTGTGTTTTTGTTTGTCTTTGCAGTGGGATTTTGACGACTTTGCGAAAAGTTGCCAGGAATCAAAGCACGTAACTCCTCTTCAGTACTGGGCCGAGACACAATATGGCGGCCGAAACATCAAAGCACATAGTAACATAATATTCAGGTAAGACTTTTTACATCGTGCTTTGTAGTATACATACAGGCAGCCCAAGCTCTATCTATGTACAACAAATAAAACATAAAGGCTTTTGTATGGAGCTTTTTATTATTATATATTTTATTATATTTTTTTATACAGGCAGTTAAAATTACAAGAATTATAAATAAAAACGACTTACTTTATGCCAAACGTGTGTTGTTTACTTCTGTTGGGGTTGTTATTCTGGTTAAACTTGGTTTACGCGATTTTTTTGAATCACAGTTTTCTCTGTATAAATAAATGAAAATGCCACACACTTCACACAGGACAGCTTGCCGAACGAAGTCAAAAATCGTTGTATTTTAGACCGTTGATAGTGTTATAATTATTTGAATTTTACAAGAAGTACAACTCATCATCGGTATACAGTGGAACCCCGTTAATACGACCACCAACGTATTAACGGGGTGGTCGTATTACCGGGGTAGGGTTATATTTCATAGCAAACATGTTTTAATTAATGTATTTCAAGTATATCCGTACTTCACATGTTTTACAACTATCCTCAATCCTTGTGTATTCAAATGATAAAACATACTTTCAACTCTGGAACAGAACGATTTCAACAATCTATAGTTGAGAAATTGTTTGATTTTCACAATAATCTTTCAGTGAGGAAAGAAAACGCTGGAAAAAAACGGAGATTGAGCAAGATCAACCGGAAGCGGGAGATAAGAAGGGAAAAAACCAGATTATAACCGGCTTTAAATTTTGTCGATTTTGTCCATGATGGGAGAGCAATTTATTTATTTTGATGTTATGTCAACACTAGCTAATTAGAGACTTTTAGCTAAAAAGTTACTGTTTCAAAAGTGTCAATTTCCGTTTTGATGACTAATCCTTTAAAAAGATAACAATATGACATAAAAACTGTCATTATTTCACAATGCATTTCCTTTGCAATTTGTATGCATGGATTAGTGGTCGTATTAACGAGGTTAAAAACAAAGAAAAATGCACTTCGGGTATTAAAAAAGTGGTCGTTGGTCGCATAAACGGGGTGGTCGCATTAACGAGGTGTTTTTATAAGATAATGTATCGGCGTTTTGCTGGGCCCAAAAAAAGTAGTCGTAATAACGAGGTGGTCGTATTAACGAGGTGGTCGTAAGGCGGGGTTCCACTGTACTATGTCAGTGGCGGATCCAGAATTCTAGAAAGGGAGATGAATAATACAAAGAATTTACCAGTGACTCTAGAAGAAGAAGGGTGGCAAGTACAAAGAATATACCAGAAAATTGAAGAAAAGGGGGTGAAAATTCACCCAATTCACCCCCTGTATCTGCCCCTGTTAAATGTTGTAACTTTTTACATTGCTGTTCAGGTAATATATCAAACACGAGAGACAGTGTTTCATCACATTTCCAAACACCGAGAAGAGAGTTGAAAATACGACGCGCAGCGGAGTATTTTTTAACGAAATTCGAGGTTTTTGGAAATGTGATGAAACACTGTCTCGAGTATTTGATATTTCTTCTCAATCGAAACTAAAACTGAGGAGTAAAAGAAGAAATAAAATCGTCAAAAAATATGCTAATTAAGATCACTTTTCCAAACCATGGTCACGATTATGCTTTCTTTTGTTTTAACTTGATGAATTATTAATGAGTTTGAGAAGCTTAACTACAAACCTTTTTATACGAACAGTGTTGGAGTCAGATTAGCCAAAAATTAAGAACAATTTTGGAGCAAGCTCAGGCTGAGGCTGAAAAAAGCAAGAAACAATTTTAGAAACATCAGCATTTTTATTTAAAAAGATCTAGACTTTTATTTTTTGACAGGTCAGGTCGTGAAATCTGATTTTGTCACTGTCACTCAATATTGTATAAAATGCGAACTAGTAAGTATAGTACTGCACGGTTGTTAAACAGCAACCTTCTTCAGAAGATTTGCAAAATCACAACAACAACACAGCGGTTTATATTCCAGGGTCGTAAAGAGGGATATTTTTTCGTGACTGATCCAATATTTTTCCCCAAAATTTTGATCCCTGATCCCAAAATCGATAATAACTTTGATCCCTGATCCCGGATACCATGAAAAATACTGCTTATCCCGATCTGATCCCAGCCCTTTTTAGGCCTTTGATCCCTGATCGCATATCCCTCGTTAGGACCCTGATATTCAGTGGCACATGGGCAACTTGTGAAGATCTTTGGTGTTTGTTGCAATAGATGTTTTTGCTAGAATGTTTAAAAAATCAATTAATTTAGGGGCATGTGGTTAGCACTAAAAGTTAACGACACAAATTGAAAATGAAGTATCCTAAAAATTAAGAACATTCAGTCTCGGCAAAATTAGCTGGTTTTTAACTCTTGGAGAGCTGTCGGGATGGTTTGGGGAATTAGGATGTCAGGCGTAAACAGTAGGAAATTTGTAGTCGATTTCTGATCGTTTCAAGTTCGGCAGGCCCATTCATGCATTTGTTAATCAAATGGTCGTTAAGAATGTTCTTGTTCGGCTACCAATGAAAGACGTTCAATATGTCACGTGATATTTCGGTGTTCGCAAACCAGCACATGTGGTTGATCTCGTGTACAGTATGTTAATGAATGTCAAGAAACAACAGCTTCCTAACACAGCATCTTACTTACTCTACGAGCTTACCACAGGATACCTTTAATTTTTAAAAAATGCATGTATTCAATGTATTTCGTAAAATGAAGGAAAGTTGGCATTATTGTAATTTTGCAAAAAACTTTTTCATTTTCAGTAATGGACAGTTGGATCCATGGTCCGCTGGAGGTGTCCTGAAAAGTTTGTCTGACAGTTTAGTTTCCATTGTTATAGAAGATGGAGCACACCACCTTGATCTTCGCCACTCGAACGCTAAAGATCCACCTTCCGTAATCGAGGCAAGAAAGCAAGAAAGGAAGTATCTTGCTCAGTGGGTTTCTGAGTATCACAAGAAAAACTCACAGAAAGAGAAAGAAAACAACAATATACAGAAAAAGAACGAGGATACGCTTCCATGGTTTGATATATTGACGGCAAAGAAAATTTAGCAAATGAAAACAAAAAAAATGTGTAAGATATTGAAAGTATTAATATTACTGAATTAGCTCTTCTTTTAAAGGGCTTACAATTTAAATCTATTGATGCAAATCAAATGAATTGAATGTATCCTTTTTTAAAAAAAAATAAGAAACACGTGCTTAATAAATTTTTTGAACTTTGGTTTTGAGTTTTCAAAAAAACTTCACATATTTGCTAAGCGAAGCGAGTTGCCTCTTATTAGTACTAACACACCTTGTAAACAAGGTTGATTAAAAAAACAAGAGTAATTAAATTTAAACAAAATTATTCACAAATCAATACATGATCAGGTGATCAGTTTTTGGGATTTCAAAAAGAAAGTACTGTAAAAAGCTTTCAATTTGGAACTTCTTGACACCGTTTTAAAAATCTTTATATATTATACAGCTTTGAAAATATGATATCTTTACAGTCTCATGTCAAAACTATAGGAGCTAGAGAGTAACATTTCGAAAAGAAGCAGTTCGGGGGACGGGGGATGCTTATTGCTGCCAGCGAAACGCAAGTAGCCCCCTATTCATTTTCGAAATGTCACTAACAGCAAACATTCGATACATACGATCAGCTGTATACCGTATCGAGCGGCAAGAAAAAACGTAGGCTACCCTAAGGAACCCATGGGGTACCCTGAGTTTTGTTTACGTTCTAAAAACAAACAAATGCTAAAGCATCATAATAAACAACACATACAAACACATTACTCATGAATAGAAGACATAAACAAGCAGATAAACAACCTTGTCAATCAAACAAGTCAAACAATGTAACGTTACTGATCGTGAGAACAGAAAACTGCTCATGATTTTTTTTGTATCAACGTTAGAAGCATCAAGCTTTGTCAACATCCTTATCGAAACGCGTCAATCAGCACGTAATGATGTCATTAAAATGGTCATAATTTTTTCAATTTAAAACTAACGAGTATTGCACTTTGTCAATAGTTGATACACTTTAATTAGCATGTAACGACATCGTTAGTCATGTTACACTAATGCTCATTTCTTCTTAATTTAATTCAAAGCATTGTTAACATCCCAAGTGCTCGCTGGCACTTTAGCAATAGTTATTACTAGTAACAGTTTACTATATCCATATGGCAGCTTTACAACTGAATTCTTGAGGTGGTCAGTTAAACATTACAACACATGTGACAATGATTATAAATTAAGAATCACCATCGCGCACAGTACTTATTAAATCTATTGGTGCAGTCCTTGGGTATACGAATGTGTGACGGCCCCGATCTGAGGGAGTACCCATGTAATATAGAAATGTGGCAATAGAAATGCATGTAAACATAGTTTCGGATGACCTCCGCACTTGGTCTAACTTGGCAAAGTTTGACGCTCGTATGTTTTAAGTTAAAGAAAATATCACCATTTTTGTTGTAAGGTGCTTAACAGGTGTGTCAGGGAAGATGTCGGTAAAGCTTGATGTTTACACTCATGATCATTAACGTCACATGGTTTGATTGACAAGGTTGTTTAGGTTTATTTCTTCTAATAATGAGTTATGTGTTTGTTTATGTTGTTTGTTATATTGCTTTAGTATGTGGCTGTTTTTAGAACGTAAACAAAAAATTGGGTAACCCATGGCCCACCCCATAGCCTACCCTATGGTGTACCCTACGTTTTGTCGCGACCCCGATTCAAGGATGTTATTAGCATTAAGAATCACACGATACAAGCGACCAACAATTCAAATCCAGATAAATACATTTTAAAAATGCCGAAAATAGAACAGCATTGTTGCTAAAACAAAATAGTGTACTCGCACACTTTCTATTAGAAATTACTAGATATGAATATCATTCTTTCCCAATTCTTGCGGATCTTAGAACCCTACGCTCATTATGTTTTGGTAATAATCGAATTTTTAGACTCTGCCACAAAAGAGTAAATAGAACAGAAATCATTTGTAATGCCCTCCAAACTTTCACTGGAAACTGATTTTGTGTTCTTTACTGGCGATTAAGTTTCTATGCATTGCATCTGACCAGCTCGGCCTACAGCGATTATTCCCAGTTTGATATGACTCGCTTTGCTCAACTTTGAAACGTCATTCCCTTCTTTTATTAGAATTTATAATTTCTCATTTATTTTCATTGCTTACCTCACCCCCGTTTATAAATTTTCCTACAATCGCTGATTCCCGAGTACATGTGACTCCTCATCTACCCCATCGTTTATCATGAGGTATTTACACAAAACCCCCTCAAAAAATCCAATTTTCTCTTTTTCGAATTTCGGCTACTCAATCAAATCCCTCAGGCTTTGCGCATGTTATTTGCATTCGGCAAATATTTTTGGCAAAAGCAATCCCAAAAAAAAATGAAAGATCATTACATGTTTACAGATTTTTTTAAAAAATTATTTAAAATTGTTTTCGAGCTAGTGTCTTTCGTCTCTACGATTAGGACCTTTGGCATTTTTAGCCTGATTATGTGTAAGTTGTTTTCAATAGTTCTGATGATGGAGTCTTGGGAAAAAAATATTTTCAATGAAGATTAGTTGCTTATCGGCATCTTTATAATAGACCATTAAAACATGATCAATATCTTGTCCACATTTTCAGACTTCAAAAAAAAAATTTTAGGGCTCGAAAAAGATGAAAATAAAATCATGTGACTTACGCAGGGCACTGGTACCTAGTCAGAGTGTCCTCGTTCTGATTGGCTGAAAGAAGGCAAGGCGGAATCTAGCAAGAGCTTTCAAAACTGTTGGTGCACGTTGAATTCTTCGTTTTCGATTCTACAGTCATAACAATATTATTCATAATAGAAAAAGTCATTTGTTGATAGAGGTTTTTATGTGTTAATCCAAGGGCATTTTCAGAAAGGAATATAAAATCTAGGATTGATCTCGTTTTCCACTGAGAAGTTCGGCAGAGTGTGCGATTTTCGAAAATTCTCGATATATCTAAAGAATGCCTTCTGTAGTTTATCCGCCAGAACTCACTCGCCATTACGATGTAAGACATACTGTTGGAAGCGGTAAGTTTTTTCATTTTTTAATAAAATTATTACTAAAGTTAATGAATTAAGTTATATTATATTCTCACTTTCTTATGTTAAAGTTCTACAAAATTTTGGCGCCCGCTAAATATAAGACTTATATTATAGCGTATTTCAGTGTGCCTCGGGAATTCGTACTTTAGTACCATTTCTATTGAATGAGGATCATTCATGTCATTTTGAATTTGATTTGGTTCCTTGGCTTAAATTCACTGCCCAAAACATACATTTAAGTATTAAGAAATTGATTTTAAGTTTGTTAATATATATAAGGTCACATACTTTACGGAATATTACTGGTAAAACTTTAAAAGTGTCTTACATTGAATTTTTAATGTTAATAAAACTACCGGTAGTTGCACTGACTAGTCACAGTGATTAGAACTTAGGGAGCCCTGGCTGCGTTTATTGGACACCTATATGAGGGCCAGTCGGTTTATATTTATTTATATTTTGTAGTTTTTCACTTGAACCCTAAGAAATTTATTTTCTCAACCTTTGCACAACCTGTGACCTTAAACCCAGAGGACTCTGAGTAACATGGGAAGAACATTTCTTGAATTAAAATTATTTTGTTAAGATCTTGTAGATTTGAATAGCAAACTCTGTTGGAACCTGCAGTCTTTAGTGTATTATTGATAAAGACTTGCGAACTACAAGTACCGGTAGTTAGAATTGTTCTTTAAACAGACCTATATAGTCAAACCACATTTGAAATATTTTGTAGGTGGATTTGCTAAAGTAAAGCTTGGTGTTCATCACCTAACTGGCCAGAAGGTATTTATTTATTGATTCATTTTAAAGTGCTAGTTGTCACGATTATAGTTTAGCATCTAGGCGGTGGAACAAATATAGAGCTGGGGAGCTGAGATATAGCTCTACCCCATCAAGGTGAAAGATTATGATTAAGAATATATGTATTTTTCATGTAAAAATATGGGAAAAAGTCCTGTTTGGGTTTTGAAGCAAACAAATTTATATATGTTAGTCTTACTATAGCTATAAGGGTATATAAAGGATTATGATTTGAGCAAACAGATGGGGGGGAGGGCTAAAATACACTCAAACCCCCCCTCCCCCCCAAGCTGCAGTCTGGGGGGCTAATACCAAAATTGTGAGATTGATAAAAGAGAACTGCAAGTTCAGTCAGTAGAATAAAATTATGCTTTCAGGAATAAGGAAATGAAGTGCCTATGAAGCAAAAAACTGTTTTTACATTTCTAAAGAGACCAATTCAAAAGTACAGTTTAATATAATTAATATTATATGTATAATATGTACAATAAAATCAATGGATCTCGGCAAACTTTTACTTCAAGTTTCCAGAGCTGCAGGTGTGACTCCTTCGTCAGAAAGTAAGCGCTTACTTTTTGATGAAGGAGTCACACCTATGGCTCTGGAAACTTGAAGTAAAAGTTTGCCGAGATCCATTGATTTTATTGTATATCACAGCTCTGGAACTTTACGCCATTGAGCACTCTGATATCTTAGAAGTTTTAATCTAATATGTACATGTATAGTATGTATACAGAAAGCTTGAAAGACTTTCGATATCTCAGGATTAATTTACAGGTTTTGAGTTGAAGACTAGCTAGATCATTATGCATCAAGTTTCTTCATTTCTATGACATAATTTTGTTTGCAAACTTTAAATTTAAAGTGATATGCCATCGAGAGAAAATTATAGCTCACGTTTTGCTCATATTTCCACTCTGATTTACAGTACAACATGGAGATCCAACTAAAACTGTTACAAGAAAATGGCTTTACCTTAATTTATACTGAAACCTTTTTATCACTGAGGTTTAAACTTTTTGACTTTCTCTACATATTGAAGCAAACAAAATGATGTGTGACATTTTTTTATGCTAGCTAATTTGCATCTTAATGGCAGCTATAGAAGTCAAAACTTTTCAAAAACATTTAACTTCTCTGCATTTTATTATAACTCACTGAAATTTTGCCTGTTTGTCTTGCCTGATCTTTTCAGGCAATTAAAAACATTTTATTTTTTGTTTTTTTTTCACTTCAAAGGAACTTTAAATATCTAACTGTTATTTAAGCATTAGAGCACAACTTTCTATGACTTTATTGGTGAAATAGAGCACGCGTGATGTTGGGAGAAACACAAGAACATTGTCAAATCACAAGTGCTCTGCTGTATTTCACCCAAAGGTCATAGAAAGTTGTGCTCTAATGCTTTTAATGTATTACTTTTTATTTGTTATGCAAAGAGAAGTTGAATGTTGATAACTGACTAGCAGTGAATGGGTTAAGGCAGCTCATCAATCATCATCTCATCATTAATATCATTATCAATGACACTATAAAATAGTTGAGCTAGTTACTCAACAGCTTTGTTTAATTACAGGTGGCAATTAAGATGATGAATAAGAATACTCTTGGTGTAAGTATCCACTACAGATTGTTCTTGGTTACTCCTTTGTAGTGATACAGAAAGCCCTACTGTACTGTATAAATATTAGAGCTGCAAACCTACCTCCTAACAACTTTTTCTTATAGCTGTTAATAAATTTATGTACAACTGCAAACACATAAATCACTGAAAATGTCAAATTAATTTTAAAACAACCAGCTACAGTATTTGCCTGAGTGAGTAACTCTGACTTGTTTACTTTATTGGTAACCATGGAAGCAAATTATTTATTTTTTTAGTATAAAACTCGTGTGTATAACAGTAATGGTCTTTTAGTCACCTCGATGAAGACTTTAATATGGTCAAAAAATATGCATAATCGACTTATCGACTTATGGTTGTCTCGATCAGTTACAAGTGTTTTTATTTAATATATTTTTCTGAGAAGTCATCATTACCATTATTGATATTTTGTGTTTTATATGTATGTACCGGATTTTGTGTTTTACATGTATGTACCGGATCAAAACTGGATTGATGATGATGATAATGTATGTAACTATATGACAATTGTATAGATAGATGAGTGTAGATTCTTGGATTTAAATTTGAAACATATTTTCGAAATGCTTTTCTTTAGCTTTAAATTCTGTATGCAGTATCTGTATGCAGTATCTGCATGTTGTCAGTAGAAGGTTCTTGTTAAATTTTGCTCTGATTGTATGATTTCAGACTGATCTTCCAAGGGTGAAAAGAGAAATTGCAGCCATGAAAGATCTGTGCCACCAGCATGTTTGTCAACTCTACCAAGTGATTGAAACTGAGAACCATATCTTTATGGTTTTGGAGGTAAAACTCTGAATAACCAGGATAATAATTTAATTGAAATATTATCCAAGTTCTTAGACAAGCTAAATTTGTCCCAGTCAAGCAATTTCCTCACTGTCTATGGCAGGCTTAAAAACATCAAGCATTTTGTTAAGAAGTGACCGGCAGTAAGTACTTCATTTACTGTAAGGTTAATTTTGAATTGTTTATAAAAATTACATGTAAGACTAAAGCTCATTCATACTGTACATATGTTAAGATGTGATTGGTTTAAATTATTTTTAAAATAGTGTCACATAAATGGTATTGTTGCATGCTTTATGATTATGAACTCAAGACAATGCTGTAGTTTTGTATGTACTACAGTATATTCTTTTCTACTTTGTTGAGGTTGATTAATTTAAACATGGGTACACTTAAATCTGGTACAAAGTTTTTGATTTTATGACCATAATTTCAAAACACTTATTATTTTTTAAATCATTCTTGCCTTACCATTTATCAAACAAATTGATTTCTAAAAATTTTTCAAAGTGAAGGTTAACGTAAAAATTTTACATTTTGCAGTCTTCATTAGAAATGTATTTTATGTATTTTAAGTTATGTACTAAAATCTTTCAGAATGACTCCTTTGAATGTTTTAAAATTCTTGTTCCCAGTATGCCCCAGGGGGAGAACTGTTCGATTACATTGTTGCAAAGGATAGACTTAAGGTTAGTATGTATAACTGAAATTTTTCATCATTATTATTAATAGATAATCTTTCTTTAATAAATATTTTAAGTCCCTATATTGCTTTTTTTATTTATCTTGAAATGAAAACTATTGTCATCTACTGTATGATCTCAAAATTTGAATGATCGATAAAAAATTCCTAACCTAAGAATAGTTTTTAATCAAAAGAAGTTAGGAATTCAAATTTTGACCGAGCGCAGGGGACTGGTAGCAGTAGGCAGACGTCCTTCACTGTCCTTCGTATGTTACAATGAAAAACGTGACTTTAGAAAGGAAATAATGCTCGGACAAAAACGATAGTTGTCCCGAAATTGTCTTAATTTGCATGTTTCAAAACTCAAAAAACGGGACAAGAATCGCTAAAAACATTTTAATCTTATAAATTTAGTATCAATGAAGGGTTCTATTTTTCCTCGAAATGATAAAAAAAAAAAAGCGATACAGGGACTTTAATGTAATAATGGAGATTGGTGGCCCATGGCTATATTTATTTAGAACTTTTTTTATATTTAAATTCAATTTAAATTTTCTAATTAGTTCACAGAAACTCCAATATCCTGATCAATTACAGGACTGGTGAGAAAAAATGTCTGAATCTCTCCAAATTCATATTTTCACTTACTGTACAAAGAGCAGACTATAAGTATTCCTTTATAGAATAATATACATTATGGTTTGATATGGATTCTTTACTCATTTTTATAATTTAAAGCAATAACTATTTAACAGTCCTGCAGCCAATATATCACTAAACCATGTTAACTGAATATTAATTATCTTAAAGACAATAGTTTATAGTTATCAAAAAGGTTGACTTTCTAGTAATTTTTAAAGAAATGATTAATCAAAAGTCGAGCAGTGTTAAATTCAGCCTTACCATAAATTTGATTTATTTACCAATCTGTTGCTTGGTAATTGTTATAATTATTACTGTGCAACTTAAGTTATTCCTCAGTCACTGAATTTATTATCCAACCCCACAAATAACCGTACAAATAACACCATGAGTGGGTCTGGGGCGAGTACAAATATCCAGCCGTATTTTTCATTTCAAGTGATATTCTTGTTTTACAGCACGTGTTGCAGAATCTTGTTTTCATTTTTTCTCAAAAAAAAATTGGATAATCAGGCTCTTCAAAATACTACAAGACTCGTAAAAATATCCAGCCATACTACATACTAAGGCGTACATGGTTGGCGCAGTTGGTAAGATCTCTGCTTTCCAACCACGAGGTCCGGAGTTCGATGCCAGCACTTTGCTAAAATTTGAATCTTTGTGTGGCCTTTTTTTCCACCTGAGCCAACTCAGCTTTCCATCCTCCCGGGGTAGGTAAATGAGTACCAGCATCTGCTGGGAGCTAACCTGCGATGGATTAGTGTCTCGGGGAAGTTAAAGACTCTCATCTGCTTAACACTACAGAAACCAGAGATAAGTGTCGGCTCTATGGGCCACTGGGCTCGAAAGGATTTAGCTATACTACATACTAAACTGTCTAATAAGATATGTGTATTTTACTGCCCCCTCTTAAATTAGGGTACTAAGTACCACTTTGACCATTGAAATGTCAGAATTCCAATCCTGTTCCAGTACTATAAATTATTTTTATTTTATTTTTCCTACTCTACCCAAGACAAAAGCTAAATAGTTTTTACCACTAAGACAAAACAAACTTACAACCTAAAGATCAAAATCATGAAAAAAATTGAACGGTCTAGTGCAGAAACAATGTGACTTTGTGGGAAAAACTAAGTTCTCCCAAAGGTTTTTAAGGACTTATAATTTTTTTTATATTAATAGGGAGAATGTAGCCTGGAGAAGCAAGAACTTGATCAAAAGTCACTTACATTGTTTTTGCCCTAGACCCATCAATTTACCTAGTAGGAAGAGACAGATACCATTTATAGTTAATATTAAAACATTAAGGGAAAAATATGAATGGCTGGCAACCCTTTTAATATGTAGTTTCCTGTATCCTATAGGATAAAGATAAACCTTAGATCTTGTTTTGTACGGCAGAAACAAGGGATAAACCAAGACAGATATATATAATTGTGCACACCTCAGAAAAATGTGGCATATGCTAAGCACGATAAAGGTGTGCATGTGCGGCCTGAAATTAGCCAATCACAGTAAACCACTGCCATTAATAAAGCCCAAAACCAGGCGACCCCATCCCTTGAAGAATGCTAGCAGATTTAAGCAGTTGACGAAAACGTCATGAACTTAGATATCTACTGTAATTGACAAGTTTGTTATGAGACAAAAAAAACTTAAATATTAACCAATAGGCACAATGAATAACAATCTATTTCATAACATCAGAATTGTTATAAATATTTTGTTTTTCCTTGTTTTATTTTAATGCAGGATGAAGAAGCCAGAGCTTTTTTCCGTCAGATTATCTCAGCTGTTGCATACATCCATGACAGAGGATATGCTCACAGAGATTTAAAGCCTGTAAGTTTGATTCCTGTTGCTGTTGTTTTCATTACCATAAATAACATTAATTTTGGTTGGAAATGTTCATAACACTGTCTGTTACATACAGTACTGGAGTTTTCTTGAGTCAGTAGATTTGCAGCAATTTAATTTAATTTATTAGTTTCATTGTTGTTTTGGCATCAAGGTGTGTAACATACCCACATGAAAACTATACTCTGTAGACCACTATAATTTATTACTCTAGCAAAAGAAAATGAGATGGATTTTAATGCAGGGATAATATCAGCCATGTCTTTTTTCCCAGTCTGGGTTATTATACATGTAATCATTTGAATTATTAAATAATTAATAAAAAGAATATTTTAATAACTATAATTATACTAATACAACAGTCAATTATAATAAGTTTTATTAGAACTCTAAGTTAAAAAGTATGTTTGAAAGACATGTTTTTTCCACTGAATGAGATTCAGTTAAAATGATTTGTAGCAGATTGTTTTAATAATATTTAAATATTAAAATAGCACATTTTCTATTCTTTTTATCAAACAGGAAAATTTGTTGCTTGATGAAAATCAGGTATGTATATTAATTATATTATATTCTTTATTACTGTTAGATATTTACATAAGATTAAGATGTTATATATTAATCTGTAATTACTGTGTTTGTTTTGGGTTGTAGTTGACTATCGTGAAAAAGAATCTGTATAAATTTGTCTGACTAAAAAAGATCCATCAAATGAAACATCGTGTGTTATGTACTCACATAGGAAGTTGGTGGGCCGCATCTACGTATGATATGCATTATTGTACTGACATAATGATGTTAGTGACTCATTTAAATCAAACATTACCACTCAATGCAGTTCCAATCGAGACCTAAAACCAGGGATGTGATAAATCCGTCTATAGACTAATTTTCGTCTTTTTATAATTCCCCTTATCCGTCTTATTTATTTTTTCACAATATTATATAATCTAGATTATAGATCATAAAATTTGTGTTGTTCCATTACTGATGCTAATTTTCACTTCACTGAAGAAGTACATTTGCCTGAGTCATCTAGAAAGAACATTTATGATTAACATTTGTAGATTTTAGTCGGGTCTAATTGTAAATTTCCTGGACATCTAAGAGGTGTTTTGGGGTACTTTATTGACGAAAAACGTCTGAGCTCCAGAGGCGAAGCCCCTTATTAAGCTTAGGCAGTCCCTGGACCCCTTGCTCAATTTCCTTCCTTTTCAAAATTTGCCAATCACATGCCTGTAAAACATATCCACTTGCAAAGCATATTTAAAGTAAGATTCTAGAATGTCCGGAATGTCCCAACATGAAATGGCATTATAATTATATAGCTTAGCTAGTCTTGCATTGTGGGGCATTAGCAATGCAGGGCTTGAAATTAAAATTCTTTCATAGTCGCATTTTAGCGAATGGTTACAAAATTTTTAGCGCAAAACATCTGGCTGACACTTTTTATTAGCTGTCGGAGATGTAGTGTGGTCGCAAAATTGCGAGTGCTGTTGAAACCTTAGTCGCAAAGGGAAAAATTTAGTCTCAAATGCGACTGTATCGGTTGCAATTACGAGCCCTGCAATGTTAAAAAAGAAAATCAAAACCATCTCCATCTAATGCCTGTCACAGGGGGTGTGTGGCTTCACATTGAATTGTGCATTAAAATATGCTTTCGGAATAAAACATCTGTAAAATATAACACACTATCTACTTTTAGAAGATCTCCACAAACTAGATATTTTTCGTAATTATTCTTTTTTTCAAATATTTTATTGCAGAACATAAAACTGATTGATTTTGGCTTAGTTGCTAAGCCAGAAGGTGGTATGTTGGACCAGTTGGAGACCTGTTGTGGCTCACCTGCGTATGCTGCTCCTGGTACTGTTCATTTAACTTCAGTCTGCGGTTATATTTCTTAGGCCAGACCAAATGTAATGTGTTGAGCACAGAGCCAGGCGTAATCATTTAATATTAATTTTAGTTGTTAGCTCTTCTGCTATTTGATGCTTTTAAATCTGCTTTTGTACAAATTAATGATTATCAAACAGGGTTTCAAAAAGATTTCAAGTTGAAGTTGTAAATTGAAAAGTAAAATCAATAAGATATAAGGTGATAGTCTACGTTAGAAACAAGACTTTGTCGTTTGATACAGTACGTGACGTGAACTTTGTTTTGAAACTCATAGTTAATCTTCTAACACCTCCTACTAAATGTTTTAACTTGCTTAGTGACCAAAATAAACATGTAAAAAGCCCTTTTTTGGTTTTTTATGCCTTAAAATTTTACAAGACTAGTAAATATTAGATATTTTAAAAAGAGATTACCTACTTTGAAAGTTTCACTTTTTTTACACATGGCCGGTGACATGGATCTGATTTATGTAAATTAAGTATAACTTTTTTTTCTCTTTTTTTTTCTGGCATACTGACCGACTGACTAAAATATCTTGAAAAAATCCCCTGCCCCAACAAATCTTCTTGATTTGGCCTCATCATGCATTTTATTCGTTCAAGGGTTCATTAACGTCTTTTACGTAGACGTTAATGAAAATTGATCGTTAAGAGTGCTCAACCTTTTCTTCACTAGAGTCTTTGAAAAAATGAACTTAAAGTTTATATAGTTTGTTGAAAACATTATATATTAAAAAGCGCTCCTCTGCACATGTTGTATTTACAATTGTACCTTGAGTTTTACTTTAAAAAGATACATGTTTTACTCCTTTTTAAAGGAATACCATTAGATAATGAGATTATTTTCTTGTTTTTTTTTTCAACTACAGAATTAATTTCAGGACTGCCATATTTTGGAAATGAGGTAATTAAGAGGGTTTTTTCATTAAAGTTTCATAGTATTTAAAAAATAAGAACTTTAGTGTCGTTTCGTAGCGTATAGGCTCATGGCAAGTGGGTCGCCCTGTGTAGTGCCCTTGGATGATCTCAGTTCCTGTTTGCCAACAATGAAGAGGCATAAGGGCTTCCTGTAAGTATTTTTTGCGTAAGTTGCAATTGATGGGCACAACACTCTAATGTTATGTAGGGTGGCGGCTCTGTTCAAGGAGTTCGACATGTCTATAAGCAGAACAGCATCACTGTTGTCATGTTCAAAAAGTTCCCGCATTGCGTGTATGGCCACCTAGCTCCCTCGTTTATGACCAGCGCACACCTGTATAGAGCCACTCATATCTATAATATTTTTATGTCAGGTTTAATAACTTTTGTGACACACTTTCCCATAATCTACCTTAGCACTTCGCATCCCCAATCGGTCGCACTACTCCTTCTCCTTTGTCAAGGGGGATCAGCTGATGCACTAAAATTGCATCCAGCCTACCTAGGATTGACTTAACATAATCCGTGCATAGTCGCCTGGTCATGCTGGCTATAGCTTCACAAAGTTCTTATCCTGTACTCTTTGGATTTACAAGTAAGAATTCTTCTGAAACCATTTGCATGTACATCAGAAGGCTTACCCGAGCCCTTATTTCTTAGGGCAGCGTCCCTGGCCATGTCTCCATTGATCTCATGGTATAGACTATCAGAAACTTTTGTCAGCAGGGTTGAACATGAGAGCCCCTTGTTGGGCACCCTGTGGTTCTGGGTGTTTTTCCTTCAACACTTCCATGATGTCATCAGAAAGGGGTAAGATCCCTCCACCTTGATCATCGCTGACATATCGTAACGCAGAATTAACCTGCCCCGTCATTATCAGATTTGCAAAAATCTTTGCCTTATTATTTTGGAGGATCGGTTGCCCAATGAGAGTTTCCAAGTTGTCTCACTATCGTGCGCCCTTCAGGGAGGAGAGTATCAGTCTAGCCTAGCCGGCCTTTCTTCCATAAGGCAAAACGTTTTGCCAAACAATCCTGGTTATCTTTTTATTTCAATTCAGGACCCGGCTTTTGTAGACAGAGTTTAAGGAAAACAGTAGCGACTTTAAGAGCAATGAATTCCATTTCTGAACCCTTGTTCCATTTACTATTTAGTTCCTTCAATGTGTCGATGAATTCTTTTCCCGTTTTTCCGAAAGGGGCCAAAAATGTGTTTTTACGCTATTTGGATATATTCATCGTCAGCATTCCTAAATAGGCGAGAGGTTAATAATTATTGGTCCTTCCCTGTCTAGACTCGAACCTTGGCGAGCGATCCCGACACCTTGTCAGTTAACTTTTCACATTTCAGTTGATCAAGCTGTAAATTCCGTGTCTTCTCTCTCAAAGTCAGAATTAATTTTATTTTCCACATTCCCGTTTCCTTCAACTAACACGGTATCACTGTTTCCATTGATATTACAGACTTGTTTGTATTTATCACCATCATATCGATCAAGCAGCTCGCATCGGCAAAAACTTCTTGATATTTCTCCAGCCCCGCACTTGATCACGTAAATTCTGACCTTTAAGAGCAAGATGGCCATATCCCTTCTCTTCCCAAAACTGTTACATGATTTCAATGTAGCCTTTTGTTATTATAATTATCTTTATCATTATCGTCATCATCATTATTAATAATAATAGTAATTATTATAATTATTTTCATCATTATCGTCATTATTATTATTATTATTATTATTGCCTATACGTAGTGAGATTTACAACTGTATTTTAAAAAAGAAAATAAAGTTTCCATTAGTAATAATAGTAATATGTATTTGTAATTAATTATTGTTATTGTTACATAATTTTTGATTTTTCAATGTAGGTTGACCTGTGGAGCATGGGCGTCTTGTTATACGCCCTTGTATGTGGGTTTCTCCCATTTGATGATGACAACACTTACAAACTCTACAGACTTATACAGGTAAGCTTACAGTTACATGTATCATTCAAGGGTAGTTGGTTCAAGCAATATGTTGTACATCATCATCGTCGTCATCATCAATCCAGTTTTGATCCGTTTTTATCCCCGTAAACGAGGGTGGCCGGATTTACCCCACTCTACCAGCAATCTCTCCCACTCCCACTCTCCATCTCTCTCGATTCACTGCATCCTCCGTCTTCAAACAAACACTCATACTCTCCTTCTCCACCTGCGATCTCTATGTCTTCCGCGGTTGTCCTCGCTTCCTTTTTTCTTTCACTTTAAACTCCAATGCCTTCTTCAAAACATGCCCATCATCCCTCCTTAACACATGCCCGTACCATCGCACTCTATGTTGTACATGCTAGAAACAAGAATAATTTATCCTTGCCTAAGCTTCTGTTGCAAAGGATTATTGGGACTCTGACATGACTTCTTTTCTCTTGTAATCCTCTGTTGTTTAGAATGTGACCTCGTAACTGTTGGTATGGTTACTGCTATCAAGACTTTGCTTTTGACCGCAATGCCTTTGACTCAAACTTTTCCAGTTGCCAGTTTGAAATGACCGTTCTGTCTACATTACAAGCAAGTGCTAGAATATTGCAAGCATTCTATGTTTACTAAATAAACAAAAAAAACTCAAGAACTAAATCAACAAAAGCAAAGCACTGCCACAGGTGTAAGCAACAGGAACTCGTTTCATTTGGCAGTAATTTATAGCTGAATTAAATTAAAAAAAACATAAATTACGAAATCTTTTCAAGATTACAGTACTTTTGCAATCGAGAGTCTATATTAAAGGCTCTTCATGTTGAAAATATGGAAGATACTCTTAAATGTTTTAATTAAGCATTACAGCACAACTTTCTATAATTTTTTGGGCGAAATAGAGCACTTGTGATGTTGTGAGAGACACGACAACATTGTAAAATCACGAGCCGCAGGCGGGGAGAATATTCTTTAGAAAAAGTACTTTTGTTTTCTCTGATGAAAAGTGAGGTTCTTATAACAGGAACGTCTGCACAAAGTTGAAGTCCTACAAAATTGTTGCGACATTTGTTGAACTATTAAAAAGGTAAATGAGGTAATAATATTTTCTCAATAAAGAGATACTTGAATTGAATTGTACTAACCTTTGAACTAACAGTTACGGCCCATTTTGTAGACTCCTTAGTCTTTTTGCCTTGGGCTTCGTCCACAAGCGAGTTGATGTTTTCCTCGTCTGCCTCGACGAAACTACGTTTTTTGTTGAGTTTTTCCTCTTGTTCGTTGACATTTAGTTGAATTACTTCTGAATTGAAACTTATCGCAAATGAAGGCACACTATTTGTTTTAGAGAAGTGTTTTTTGTTTGAACAAAAGGTAAACTACTACACTCGGAAAAACAAGCGGCAAAACAAGCAAGCAAAAACTTTAACGGTGTAATAAAGCATAGATTTGAACTAATCAGAGTGCTCGTTGTATTGTAGCTATATTATCAATTTCCATAAGACACTGTTTTCCGTGTAATAGAATACGGTTTAGAGTTTTCAAATAGTAAATGTATAAAAGATTGATGACAAGTAAATGTAAAAAACATCTAATAAATGCTTTTTGTATTTACCTTTTATTCGGCTATCCCGAATTATGGGTCTCTTTGCTAATGGTGAAATTCTAATTTCTTCCTGATCTTTACCACCATTTATAAGTTATAATTGTTAATAACTCCGTGTTAATTTAACGTTATTTTTATCTACAGCGAGGAGAGTACGACATTCCTGAGTGGCTGTGTGAAGGTACGTTATGCTGTCCATTTTGGCTTATTTTAACTCTTTTAGTCCTAATAAGTTATCAACACCCAACTTCTCCTAACATAACACATACAAAATATATCATTTGGCAATGAGAAAATGAGAATTGATCAAACAAAGCAAACTACCGAAGATTAACAGTAAAATTCTCTCAAACTTGTTGAATGAAAAGTATAGGAACAAGTTAGGAGAATTTAACCTGGAAGTATTAAGATCTGAAACTCGATTCTCAGTCCACTTTAGAGTAGTGACATGGTTGTTTACCAAGAACGTCATAAAGCTGGATTAAACTGACTTGTTCACAGCCAGCAGTTTCTAACATTTTCTATAACTCGTTCTGCTAACTTGTTCTCAAGCAAAATTTCACAAGCGTTACGAATTCACTGTGGAATCTCCAGCCTGTTTGCTACCTATGCAGTGATGATAAGGAGATCTAAACTGAGCTACCCTCGTTGATCCACTACATGTTCAGTTTTGAGGCTTCAAGTTAGCTACTAAAACGCATGTGTTGTTTTTACTTCAAAAATGAAAAACGCATTTGAAATATGTTGCACTTAATTAACTAAATTTTTGCCAATCATCTGTCATATAGAACAATAGTGGACGAGTATTCTGCCAATCGTCTGCCAAATAAAATAATAGTGGACGAATATTCTGCCAATCGTCTGCCATATACAGTAATAGTGGACGGGTATTCTGCCAATCATCTGCCATATAGAATAATAGTGGACGAGTATTCTGCCAATCATCTGCCATATAGAACAATGATGGACGGGTATTCTGCCAATCGTCTGCCATATAGAATAATGATGGACGGGTATTCTGCCAATCATCTGCCATATAGAACAATAGTGGACGAGTATTCTGCCAATCATCTGCCATATAGAACAATGAGGGACGAGTATTCTGCCAATCATCTGCCATATAGAACAATGATGGACGAGTATTCTGCCAATCATCTGCCATATAGAA
>JAOBRB020025171.1:0-15853 GCA_027575285.2 Zoanthus pulchellus | reverse complement strand
AAGACAACATGGACAACAAAACAACAAGGAATACAAAGACAACATGGACAACAAAACAACAAGGAATACAAAGACAACATGGACAACAAAACAACAAGGAATACAAAGACAACATGGACAACAAAACAACAAGGAATACAAAGACAATGCGTGTGGTGCTATGGAAACAGCTTGCAAATTTGTTTCTTTTAACAAACATATTTTTAAAAGGTACTACTTTTAAATAATAGGTGATTTCATTATCACCACGTACACGTTTAATGGCACTAACTACGCTCTTTTATCCGAGTTCTTATGCATGGATTTGTCATCTTTACTCAAAGAAAAAAATTATATTATTTATATTAATCATTACTATAATATATTGGTTATAAATCTACATTTTTCTTATCACTATTGTTATTATATATTTCTATATTATATACAATAACTTTTTTTGTAGTTTTAGTTTTCAAACATTTCAGATCAGCGTACAACAAAAATGTTATATAACAAGAGTTTCACTGTTGTAGGAAACATGCAAAACAACAAGGTTTAAAACTTCTTATTTTAATTTTGAGGAAAAAAATGCGTATGTGCGACGTGGGAGAGCGATTTTGATGTCAGTAATAACAGTTATGGCATAGTAATGAAGCCGAACTTTAGGTAATGTCGAGAGTTGCAGCAATTAGATAATTTGTCATTTGCAAAAACCATTAGACTACCAAGAAACCTCTTTTTGTAATTCATAAAAAATCGTCAAACTTTTCAAATCAATAACTTTAATACATTACTTTTTTTATCCAGGTGAAAGTTTTAATGTTTTTGAAATCTAGTTCTTGTGCTTTGGTTTACCGCAGCAGCATTTGAAGCCATTTTTACTTTAAAACTTTCTGCAAGTGAAGTAATGTGTTTTAACCATGTGACATACTTACCGTAGTAACGCGCTTGGACGCATATGATCATACATTACTCCAGCTAAATACATCTTAAACCAAAACAAACTTCACGGCAGGGTTTGAGCTGAAATAACAGTATTTCAAGAGGCCAACAAAACAATAAACATGCCTGGTATGTTTGAAGTAGGTCACTCTCTTAAGATGTCTCTTTACGGTTGTTTAGATAGAAATCTTGTAACTTTCACGTCCAAGCATGCCTTCAAGGTAAAGCCGTGTTTGTAAATACTAGAATCTTTTAAGCGCGAATAAGGGCAGCCGTTTTTTGATAATCTTATTCTTAAATAAACAGTCTTTTTACATTGGCTAAACGAGACATTAGTATTGTATTGACGTAAAGCTACTTTTAAAATACAAACACCTCCTGTATTAGTAATTATTCTTACCCGACATGAAATACTAGTGGATCATTGAGTATTATACATTTAGACTGTCTTTTACCCTTGACCGGCTGAACGCCAATTCGTCGAAAATAACTGGAAATTTTTCCCACGGTGTAGTTGACAACGAACATTAATGGTTTTTATAATCAAATGATTTGCCATTATGAATACATTTGTTATGCAGATGTTTAGAAGCGCGCATGGAAATTTGGGGAAGCGGTTGAAAAACAAACTTTTAGAAGTCATTCAGTCAAAGCCTCTTTTGAATTAGTTTACCTTTTTGTACTGTGCCGTTTTTTGGCAACTTCGAATCTGAACTTTCGTGGCAAACGACAGATTCTAAGCTATTCTATCCCCCAAAACGTATATTAATGATCATTAGGATAGCTCCGGCGCAATCCCTTTATCTAATAAATTAAATCAATAGTTCGATTCTGTGTTTGATATTTTAAAATCTAGTTTTTAGTTAGTATAAGAAAAATTCAATAAGGTCGTATACGGTCAGACGGTAAGCTGACATCATTTGTACCAACATGACAACAGCATTAAAGCATGACACTACTTGTAGTTTCGTTTATACTATGTAAACACCCATGTGCTCAGAATTTTCCCACGCGAAAATTTGTCATTGGTAAATACTCTTAACTTTATACAACTATTTCGGCCAAAAAATTACAGTAAAAATATTCCTTTTATGACGCAGCGATGGAGTCATGTGATACGGCTCAAGAATGTTCATTCCGTTGGCATTTGGGTTATGACTTAATCCAGAAATATTAAACGCAGCTTTAACAAAAAAACAAGAAGAAAAAATTGCATGGTTTGAAAACTTTGAAATTTTTTAAATTAATACAAAAGGTTCTTTTTTTTCCCAATGATATTAACTAATTAAGTGGTTTTTGCTATTTAAAGTTTCAAGTTTTTCTGAAAGTATTATATTGTAAACTGAAATTTCATTTTAAAAAAAGAAAATTAACATAGTGATATTTATAATCCTTTCACTTTAAAACGGCATTTGAACTTGTAGAAAACTGATATCTTTCTGTATTCCTGCTCTCTCCCTATCTCGCAAGAAAAAAGACTAATATTATTTTTTTAAAAACGAATTTATTTTTTTCAGCAACAATTTTTTTCACAACCGGTTTGGCAAACAGTAATATATAACTACTTGTTAGATATATAGACAGTTAGAGCTATTAGTAAATTTCTTTTTTCAAAGCATTGCAGAGTTACTAACCGGAGGCGCGGCGGCAAAACTGAAATGTCTACAAAAAATGTTCGAGTTTTTGAAAAAAGCCTAAGAATTTTACATCCAAATAACTCAAGTTATAATTCATTTTCAAATTAATTCAACTGGTCTGAGGAGTCCAATTATTAATTTAAAACGTTTTAAAATTATAATGAATTAGAATTTTTCCCCAACAATTGCACGTTGACCTGTTGACTGTCCAACCGGAAACTGAAAAGCTTAATGAGTTGCTGACAGACCGCGGAAATTGGTGTGATTAAAACGGGAAAAGAGAAGATTTTGTTAAAGCCAACGGCAATCTCTGTGAAACACGATATATATGTCGGGCGTTGTTCAGTAATTATTTTTTACATTGAAAAAAAAAGAAAAAAATCAATTTTCTCCTGATGACTTTTGCAATAGGGATAGCTCAATTTTTATGAACCTAATATTTTTACTCGAATCTCGCCCTCAAAATCAATGCCTTAACATAAAGAACGAAAGATTTGGGTATAAAAGTTCAAATACTGGAACGTTAGAGGACAATCCAGTTTGACCTTAGGGACCTTTTCGCAGACTTTGCCTAATACATTTGTTAATTGCATAGTTTGATAGCATGTCAATGGCTGGTGTTGCCGAGAGGCGAAAAAGAATTGACCACCAATTTACGAGGCGGCCTGAACCGCTAAACATGGGCGGAGAAGTGATGGCTGATGTGCTACTCCGCGGTGACCTTTATTCTTCTTAATGCTTTGGAAATTGGAGCTGAAACGTACAAAAACAGATCTGTATTTTTCCTTTCTTTTTGAAAAACCTTTAAAAAATATATAACAAAAATTGTTGACAGCGTTTCTAATTACAATTAAATCTCCTTAATTCCTGATTTCAGTCAAAAGGAATACACAATCACAAGCGGATAATCGGGTCATTTATTACAAAGGTGGCTATTCATGAAGAAATTATTTTGAGACCATCGATAGACAACTTGTTCGTATTTTTAACTTTAGATTTTGTTTATCCTTATTTTGAGAAGCGTAATACAAAAATAGCAAAGATCAAAGATTTTCAAAAGATTATCATGCAGAAAAAATCGTAACTGAGACACAATAAGTAAAAATAAAGACATTTTATCTAATTCTTAAGTAATGTATGTTTCTAAAATGTGAAAGACTGATAACATCTACAGATCTTTCAATCATTCACTCAACGAATCAGCTGTGGTGAAGGCAGGTTGTGGAAATCCAACAGCTCCATTACAAAAAGTGATAAGACAATCACGCCCCCTCTCAGCGCGTCAAAACCACTAATCAATCCTTGCAGACCAACAGTGGACGACATCGCAATCAAAGACATGTTCTTTATAATCACCAACTCGTTCTCAACCTGGAGTCAAAAGTTGTTTTTTAGTAGATGTACGATTACAAATACTTTGCAACGTCTATCATTTTCGTTATCGGGCAAAACGCTCATTAATTTAGTTGGCTTGTTTTGTTTTGTAAAAGCTGTAATGTAATTACTATTTATATAAAACATGTACAACAAAACAATACACATGAATTTGTTACCATTTCTGTTTTATTTTCGAGTAGTAATATGAGGATTTTAGCCGGTCAAACATTGATTTCTTTAATTAGAGTTTTTTTTTAGACTAAAGTACATTTTGAAGTCGTTAAGCTCGAAACAGATAATCAAGTGTAGTTCTTGTGTTCAATTTACCATATGGTGCAAAGTTCTGCTACCATGATTTTTTTTTTTGACAAAAACATAAAAAAAATAAGAAATATATGGCAAGTACACCATCTACATTGGAACGACCCCTAAGTTTAAGAAACCCGGATGGTATTTCATTTAAGGCTTGTCACCTTTAGATTCAATTAAAAAAATACCTACGGAATTTTGACATAAATAATATGAACTGCGTCAGAGAAGCTTTTTCCATCACGATATTCATAGTTTTTTGAAATGGTGTTGACAAGCCATGGTGAGTAAGAATGTCTGTCAGTCGCAACTGTAACCGCCCAGAAACTCTGTAACTGAGAGTCGTTCACTGTGTGTGGGCCTCGGTTGGAGATGCGCTCCGATTGGCTGAGGGTTCTAATTGCTTCAATGAAAGTAAGCCAAGTCTTTCATGAAGTGACAATCACGTTCTGAATTGTTATAGTGTGTATTATCGGCGCGTGACAATGTGGTAACTTCACTTAATGTATGAAGCGCTTCGCTGTCCCAAATACAAGTAGAATTGAAAGGTGACGGCACGTTCCTGATACACAACAACTGGCCAGTGCGGTGCGAGAAATGCTATATGATAACATTCCCGCTGTTAACATGGCTATGTATCCTTATCAAGCAAATGGAACGGCGTGCAATTCGACAAACAACATGATTTCCCCAATTTATGGAAATCAAGGATATGACTACTACAGGCCCAATACTTCACCCTATTCGTCGGTCCATTTCCCTGTCTACGGGCAATACCAGCAAAGACAAGATGCTAGAGGACTATATCCACCAATTCAACGGACACAACATCCGCCACGAGAAATGGTTAAGCCGCCATACTCTTATATCGCTTTAATTGCCATGAGTATCCAAAATGCGCCTGAGAAGAAAATCACTTTGAGTGGAATCTATCAGTTTATCATGGACCGCTTTCCATACTATAGGGAAAACAAACAAGGTTGGCAGAATTCAATTCGTCACAATCTTTCCTTGAATGAATGTTTTGTGAAAGTTCCACGAGATGACAAAAAGCCAGGTAAAGGAAGTTACTGGACTCTAGATCCAGACAGCTTGAACATGTTTGAAAATGGGAGCTATTTGCGAAGGCGAAAACGCTTCAGGAAGAAAGATGTCTTAAAGGAGAAGGAGCAGAAACAGGGAGAAGAAGAAGCAAACATACAAGATCAAAAGTTGCCTTCATCTACCACACACTCATCAACAAACACAGCAGAAACTTCAACCACAGTTTCCGAAAATACAGAAGATGGCAAAGAATCACTCCAAGTGGTAACACAGATACAGAATTGCAAGTCAACCTCGCCAGAAGAAACAGAGTGTGAAAGAAACAAAACAAGAGATAATCAAATTTCCAAGCTTGGCCCAGATGCAGCGTTTCAAATCAAGAGAGAGCCTTGTATGTTTGGTAGTGCAGATACCGAAATATCTGCTCATGCAGCTGTTGAAGTGCCGCAAGAAAGTCGCACAACACCGCAATCGTTTCCTTCCTGTTCGTTGTACGATAGCGGTTACAGCTATCCTTACTCTTCTTATGGCGCCAGCCAACAGCCAAGCTACGGTGGACAATACGGATGCTCAATATCCTCTTACACAAGCGCCAACATTTCAAGCAATAGAGTTGCATTGCCTCGGTACAGCCCAAATGTTGGAACAGACCCACAGGCAGTGCAACAAGAAAAATTCTCCCCTCAGTTGGGCCAATACGTGCAGCAAATGAATTCAGAACAAGCGCCTCGCCACTCAAATTACAACCAGAACGAGTATGAAGCCTCAACAAGAAGTTCATGGTATCCCAACCCGATGCAGCATGCGAGCAATACTTCCACTCCTTACGGCAACGAAACAAGCACGGGTGGAGCCCACAATAGTTTCCCCAACGTACGAGAAATGTTTGAATCGCAGAGGTTGATAGTTCCACAAGGTGGAAGTAGAGTTTAAAACTTAACCAAGGTCAGTTTGGAAGTACTTACGCCCAGTATCATACGAGCCAACATGGTCCAGGGCTAATAAGTATTACCTACACCCTAAATGTGATAAGTGTCGTGTAAGCATAAAAAGACTATGAACTTTGAACAAATTACTCTAGTATGTCTATATTAAACAAAAAAGTAGGGGAAAGATTTTGGTGTTCATTTTCCGTCGCGTCTAAAAGTTGAAAGATATAACAATTACTAATAGTTGTACATGTTTTAAATTTAGTTTTTGTTTCAAAATTAACTGATTCCATGATTTGTAGAGTCCAATAGGACTTAGTATGGATAAACTTTGTGTAGAATGTAAAGGCACGCGATCTTCAAAAACTTATGCAAATATTGTGTCTCTTATCATTGCAGTCTTTCTTCACAAAACCGCAAGTAGTTGTTTTAAAAGTATCAGTAAACTAAAAACGTTTATTTTGAGTTTGTTTAAAAGAAACAAAGTAAGATGATTGTCAATTACTACAGACTGCGTGCTTTTTCCTGGTGTGCATTTGAGCTGATTTGTCAGCGGGAATATTAGTTCTTACTTCAAGAAATGAAAACGCAATCTGTTAAAATGGCAGATCAGTTCTGGTCCCAGCTTTATTCACTGCTCAAACAAAAAAAAAACCCGGATATATTCAGCTTCTGTTTCTGTAAGAGAGTTGTTGTATTTAGCGTTAACTTTTAAGAGTATAAATTGTTATTTAGAACAGCCATATAGCTTTGTAGTTATAACTAGTGTTAATATACCCTGTACAAGAGAGTTTTGAATCGCTAATTATAACTTTAATGACAGTGACTGGATTCAAGCAGCTAGGACATGCAAATTAATAGGCGATTAAAAGTTTTTGTCAATATTTTTCTGCTTGTTTTGCTATTTTTTTAAAAAACGGTTCTCTTTCAATTAAACTTAACATGATCCCAAGGAATAATTCGATATAGTTTCATGAAACTATATATGATCGTGAATCGTGATGTAGTTTGCTAATATGATTTTTCTCCATTCACGCACTGTGGCAGCGTATTAGCGGGCTTTGTAAATTTAATTTGTTCAATAAAAACCAGTTAAGCTTAAGTTTGCTTTAACTTATTGCTTCGAATTGGCAGTGCCATTTTTATTGAACAAACTAATGAGAGCGGATTATCTCGTCAATCAAGTTGAAACCATACACAAAACTTTACAAAGTATTTAACGAACTGTTTATCTATTTCATTATTATATCTGCTTATTTGAAAGCTGTTTTCTCTCTTTTGTATTGCTAATTTTTTTCCATAGCCGAATTTTGAAAGCAGTCGCCAAATCTCTCTAAAACACGAACAGGGTTGACTACAGAAAAGGACTTATGGGCTTAACTATCAAGATCCGTTTATGAATTACACCCCCGACTGTAATCCCTACATTTTTCTTCCCTTCATTTCATGATGAAAACAGGAAAAGACAAATCCTTTGCTAGTCTCTCCGACACTCTGAAAAGCTTCGAAGCCATCACTTAAGTCCTGTCATAGGAATATAATTATACAGATGCTTGTAGCGCGGGTCATCGGTTAGAGTCCGCGCGGGCGGTGAATGTCGTTTGATGTGAATCATCTCGGACTATCTGGCACGCGTTTTCAACTTGTTTTTACATTTGATAAGACACTGAAATTCTCAACAAGCAACCGTGTTGATAGATACACACTTAATAGATGATGCCTGATTTTAGGAAAGACTGCTCAGCAAAGAAAAAAACAGTCGATTTGTGCACATCTAGTTTTTATCATTCATACAATTGACCAAATGCATACATTTTTTGCAGAAACTGTTTTTTGGTAGTTTAAACTTATATATCCTTTTTGCGGTGATAAGACCAACATAATTAGTTGATTTATCTTGTTGTTGTTTAACACGCGTCTTTCAAGTTGTATTTTTCAAATTTAAGCGATATTTTTCAGGAGTTTCTTATGCCAATTTGCTGTCACAAATTTAAGCGTGCTTGGTTTGACTTTATTGTACTACAACCGAATAATATTGGTAATTGTTTTTTTTGTTGTTGTTGTTTATTGGAAGAAATTTGTATCTAAAATGTTGAGTTTCATGCTAAATAAATCAAACAAATGAACAAAATTACGAAATATATCTTAATCTCTTTTTCAGATATGTATTCTGTATGAAAAGTAGAGTTTTTAAAATAAAAAAATAATAATATACGTCAAATGTTAAATAATTGGTGACAAAAATAAGCTATAAAGTAGAAAATCAAGACCTAGATGCCCATTAGTACAGTTACCTTCGGTCTCGCAATTAAATACGGGATGACGAACGTAGGTAACTGAGAGAAAGACTATTTTTACTAAGCCCTATGTAGTTGCCAAAATGAAAAACAGTTTAACCTTGTATATTTCTATAATCGTATGACGCGTCTTTCTATCCGGGATCAGTCGAAGAATATATTCCTATTTCTAGTTCTAATCAGATTGTTTCATATGAATATATTTTAAGGAATTCATTCTATCACGAATTACTTACATTCCTAAGCTCATTGTTTCTGTAAGAAATTCAAAATCTCTAAAAAGTCACAAGTGTGCCTTTCGGGTTACGAAGGAGTGAATTTGTTCATATTGCAATATAGGTAGGTTTAAAATGCCGCGTTTATTTCGAGTAAAATGTAAATTGAGGCAAGTTTAAAGAAAAAACATCATAGGTCGAGCTTCTAAGGAGGTTTAAGACTTGTGGTCAGTTATTTATAAGTTAATCGTCCTTCCCATATGTAAGACAAAGGTTTCTAGACTAGGAGAAATGAAAGAAATTTGTAACTTTTACTACGCATGCTACACAATCATTCTTTATGCACTGATCGGCTATATAAAATAGTTTTAAAAATATTCAAGTACGATTATGTCTCGCTTTGTCATTTTCAGTTTAGCAAATATATTCTAAGGTCAAGACAATTTTTTTTTACTTGAACGAAGATATAGCTCTCACACAATTTAAAACCAGTGAAAGTAAAATGCGAATAGAAACCCATTTAATAATATAAGTGATAATAACTTGCAGTTTTGTTGTCCCGTATCTATCGCTTTCTTCGAAAATTGTTTTGTTTTAAAATACATTAATGATTAATGCTGCTACTTTCGATGGAAAAATTGCCGTGATAAGCAAGAGGTATATTCATATTGAATTTCGATGTAACAATTTTATCCGATCCTTTCATAAATTAAGTTAAGAACGCATAAGCTTTTATGATGTACATCTTCACGTCACAAACTTTGGCAAGAAAATGTTAGTATTTCTAATTTAGAAAAGATCAACTTGACTGATAAGTTAGTCATTGAGTTTGTACAAAGTCTTAAGTCTTTATAGTTGTTATGTTGTATGTTGTGGTAAATACATCGATGTTAAGTTTTAACACTCTTTTCACAGCCATCGATGTTATTTTTTCACGCACATGTATGCACAGCATGGATTTATTTTGAATAAACGAGCAACTCGGCGTTTCTTTTGACAAGTTCTGGACAAAATAAGAGAGATTTAAAAAGATTGTTTTATTTTGAAGAATGCCAGAATTTTTAAACTTAATGCTTGCTCAACGAACAGAAAGGTTTTATGGTAAAAAGCATTGTCTTTTGACTTTTGTCAGTGAAGTCGTTGATAATCAGTGATACAGTAGAACAATTCAATTTTTAATCCGGATTGACATTTAGTCGCTTTTACTTAAGCGAAATTATAGGAAGAGTGTAACAATATTTCTTGCAAGTTCTCAGAAATTGTAAGCACTGTTTAAACTTAGCAAGAGCGATTCAATTTCTTATCACTTGGGTCAGGTTTTAGACATTAGTCATTTTTAATGATTCAGAATATATTTTCACAAGCTTTAATGGTGTAGATTGTAAGGTCTTTTACGTCTGTAAAAGACTGACAGTTAAAGTTGATTTTCTATAAAACAGCTTCATGTCGTTTACCAGTTGACAAGACCTCCCACTCATTTTTCTGCAATCAAACGCTTTTACAAACATTGAACAGTTTGTTGTTTGGTTCTACAGATCAAGGTAGTTTACAAACAAACTAAATCGCGAAAATCTTTATAAATCTATATACAATGAACTAAAGTAAACACCGGCTGCGACACGAATTTAACTAGTTTAATACGAACCGAGATAGTTTGCACAACACCATTGGCTTCTCGCCCATTTTCCTCGTAACAACAGAATATTTCCGTTTTATTCAGAGAATTTTACTTTTGCTGTAAAGCAAATTCCTAAGTCTTTTAGCTAGACCATTTTTCATGCAATTTAAGTTTGATAGTATCTGGATTTTCTTCACGCCCGGTTTAAGCCCAACGCATGCACTTTCTTTTGTAAAGAATTTGTAAGATTTTACTCATGCATACTCAATATTTACAATCTTTTCAGCAATTCGAGGCTCAAAGTATTTATTTTTTGTTCCTAACGTAACTCAATCGGCGTTGTATGAATACTCTCGCTAATCAATCGAATATTTTCTGCCATACATGATGTTTGTAATTTCAGTACCACGTTTGTATAGCTGTAGTGAACGGTACAAATTTTGAAGAATGATTCGTCAGCGTACATATATATGTTCAGCTAATGTATCAGTACAGTTCAGTTTATATTTTTAAAGAAAAATAATTGAGTTGCTTCCAGATATTTTTAACTGTTTTATTTTAGCTTCAGATTCTTTTAAAATCTGTTCTTTGAGCCTGGCTGTTCTTTCAATTAAAAAAGTATATCAATGACAATATATATGGAACATGAAGCTGATTGCCAGCGTTTTATAAGATATTTTTCGGCTTTTTAGGCAGTAGTAAATTGATAAACGAACCAATTTTGATGTAATTACTTAGCTTAAAATCATGGAGCTGGATTGTGTATTCTGCAAAAACTCAAAAGGCATTTTTTCTAAAAATACCTGGCTAATAGTATAAAAAACAAGTTCTCCATAAAAAGTGATTCATAAATTTATCTATTTTTCTGATGGAAACCGGGCCAAACTTTTCTGAACTAATTTTGTCGTAGACTCTAAAAAAGATAAATGAAGCTCGGTCATCTTTCTTGTTTTAAAAACGAACCGTATATTATGTTTTGCTGTCCCAAGATTGACGGTTTACAACAGAATCTATAAATATAAACCGTAATAACAAGAGGAACTCGCTTCAACTCAGGGTAGATATGAAAGATCAGTGAGTCAGTCGTCTGCTAGTGATGAACAAAAAAAGAACATTCACTTTTAAAAGTTGATTCAATTTGCCACTTAAAATGGCATTCTTTTTTATTATTATGCGAAATAAGAATGTGATATTCAATGAGCAAACAGATCACAGTTAAACTGAAATATTTTTACTTATTTTGAAATGAAACATCATAAGCTGGAGCGGTACTGATAATCGTGGTACTTAGTCAAGTTAAAAGAAAAAGCTCTCCTCACTCGTAGTATATTAAAGTATGTACTGCATTAAGTATTTCTTTAGAAAGCAACCATTCCTTAAAGGAAAAGGAAACTGCACTTTCATTGTACAACTTGATGGCTTAGAAATTAATATATCGGTGACAAACTGGAGGATTTCTCCGTACTACGGGAAATAATTTGCAAAAAAACGAAATGAGTGAAACTTGTAAATAAGTTTAAAACTGTCTTTAAAAATAGTTTATTTATGAGGCACTTTGCATATGGAACTTTTTACAGGCAATAAAACTGATTATTCTAGTGTTTCTTAGGTTTATTGCACACTTCTCGCAATACAACTACCAGGATTTGAGAATCCTTTGCAACAGAAACTAATCCCACAACAAACTGACCTCCCAGGAACTCTATTGACCGTCAATCCTTAGTATGACGTACGAGCAATTGAGACCAAAACTTCAAAAGGCACAGCAGCAAGTCAGTGACTGCTCAGTTCGACTTCCTTCACTTGTTTTTGATGGAATACTATATGGCAAAATATAACGGTCTTTCGTTCTGAACTTCCGTCTAGTCGTGATAATGTCGTCTATGTAGAAAAATTACAGAACAGCTGCCACAATTTTGGTAGATGGTGTAATATGTCTTGTATTTATAAAGGAAACATATTTGCAAGTGCAACGAAAACAAAGCGATGCTAGCCTACACATAGCGTCCGCGAACTTTATGACTTATGTGTTGTCTCCAACGTTTGTTGACCGAGTCGAATTGTAACACTTTTAGTTTGAACAGGTTTCCCAAGTTTCTACTAAATCGAACAAACTACCAACAAAGAAATATTGGCAATTACAAAATGTTTTAAAATCTGAAATATGAACCCAAACTGATCAACTTTGTATTCCTTGTCCATTTACTTAAAGTATTAAAAAGATTTTAGTGTATAAATTCGTTAGTCTCAAAAGACATTCAAATAAACTTTTGGGGGCAAGTGAGATGATGATATAGAATGCATTTTATAACATCTCCTAAATATTTAGAAATCATTCTTTACTAACGCTCTGTTTATCAGCACCCACAGAACTCATATTTATTTTTATTGCACATCCAGACTATAAATACAATCAATGATGGGTAATACATGGTGATAATGCCCTGCAGAATTTGCATCAATTAGATTGTAAGAAATTTTATCTTCCACCTAAATGGATTTAGCGAATTTTCTTTTGCTTTCTCAGACTTGGATTAAAAAAGAATTGATTCATGTCTAAAACACAACTTCTTTGCACACTTGGTAATTAGTGTTGGGCACTAGGGGCTCGTCAAAGGTGAATGATTAGAGAGTCACGTGTGACAGCATAAAACAACACTCTCTACGATGCGCTGTGCAGGCAAATCTTCACTTTGCCAGGTTAATTTGATGTGCTTAGATTACCTAATAGCATGTCAATCAAATCATAATAGCTTACGCAAATGGCTTTTGCAAGACTTATTCACGGGGCCATTCTTCAGTTTTCACGAGCCTGTTCCCCTTTCATGGAATCTACAACTCAATAGTTTCAACAGTTGTTATTTCTAACTACGATTCAGTGTTGCAATTAAAACATATCGAAAACATTGTTAAAGCCGATGTGCCGGCAATCCTGTGCGTCATTGAATACCCCAGTTATATGGACAATTGCTGGTTGATGGACCGATAAACGCCGTTATGGGTGGGCATTTAGAAACTCTAATGGTCCCAATAGTTCAAGCCGACAATCTTTCCGCCGCGATAAAAAAGATGGTATCTTTTGTTTCAGGATAAGTTTTACGCAATCACTGCGAAGCTGTTGCACCAAATTGTTCTTGTACCGCGTTTAACCCAAATCTTAAACATTTCGTGTGTTACCGCATAACGGCAGTGGGACACGCGCGGGAAATCCCAAGGAGTCAATTAAAAAAAGTGTAATCAGGACGTAATCAAAAATAATGCACGTAACAATTTTAATATTTTTATTTCTCAGCCATAAATTTAGTAGTTCAAGTATCAAAGACAAAGACAGTTTTTAAAATGAAACGCTAAAAGGTAAAAGTTATTCGCACTTTTGAGTTGTGAAGTGAAAGGGGTCATGATCTCTTTTGTTGGAAAAATAGTCAAGCTTGGACGAAGTCCAAAAGATTTTAGAACGGCGAACGTGATGAAAGGTTGAAACTTTTACTGGTCAAACAGTATAATCACGTTTACAGAAATGTGCTATTTAATGGGAGTCAAAGGTAATTTTACAATTGCCGTGAGTTTTTTTTTACTTTCACTAAATGTAAACTGCTAGTATGTACATCAAATTGAAACGATAGAACAAAATAAATTAAATTAAAAAATCGATTAACTATAAAAAGCCGTTTAAGTCCGTGTACTGTGTTATGTCAATTAAAGTAAGAGTGACTAGAGCTTAAAAACAAAACCCGCCAATTAATGTGTTGTTCGAGTGTCCTTTGATTGCTAGTGTCGGTTTTGGTAACTGATTCAACATATCTTTTTTATCTTTTCGTGTTTTTCAAACACTGATACTTGTTTGTGGCAGGGATTCAGATATAAGTTGGACTGTAGTCCATCTAAAACACTCGATATTTTCTCTTGACCCTCATTCACCTTCTTTGTTCACTTCAAGACGTTTTTACTATTTTTAAAAGCAGGGTCTTTTTAGAAAGATTAATATGAACATTTGGATAAATTTGGGAGGTATTTATTCTTCAACGGAAATCATTACATGATTGGGTAGTCAAGTTGCATTGAATGAAGTGTTTCCTGATGTACGCCGAACATTGACCGTCCTAGTTTATCAAGTTTGTTTCAAGTCAGCACTTGATTATGTACCAACATACCGCATATGGTGGTACAGCAACAACAACAACAACAATTTATTTCGGTTTTCTCATATATATACATGGTATATATATCAAGAATATACAGCAATTATAAAGGTCGCGATTACACAACCTATAGATTCACTGATTCAGCCACCCATATGCACTATCATACGATAGATAGTGCAGTGGAAGAGAGATAGTCAGTGCAGGGTGCATGCACAACATTTCCAAATTCTCAAAAAAAAAACGCAAATTAAAAAAAACCACCAATGGCTTTTATGTCAAATAATTTCAATCTCTGGATATCTTGCACATATTATGCACTCAATGGCACGACACAAACACATCATGTGCATCCAAATTTCTTTTTTCCTCCGCCAGTTTCTCGTATGCAACAATTCTTCATAACTATCAAGTGAACACCTCTGTAAATGTTTCGTTATTTTCTCCGCAGAGGCTGAGTAATAAAACTAAGATAGCATAAAAAGATTCACAATGTTTGTCGCGGATCATAGAACTCGAGCTAAGTGCGGTCAATTGGCCTATAGGTGAAGACTACATTTAGTGATCACACCCCTTCGATTGAGCTAGTTTTAAGCCTAACTCAAGTATACGTAGCACAAACATAGTGATATTAGTTGCTTTCTTAAAGCTCACTATACTGGACAACATCGACAATTGACGGGCTTTACCAATAAAAATTTTAAAATAGTGAGCCTGCAGAATGATAGCAGCCATGTACAGCTGTATGGGGGGCCTTTCTTAGTTCTCGCCACTTAAGAATGGCAAGGTTTTGGAAAAAAGGCGAAATAGCTTACCACGGCTGTTAGCAATCGGGCTCTCTCCTTTTCTATGCAAGCTTAAAGGAGTAAATGCCGCTATCAACGTGGCCTCCATTGTGCAAAATATAGTGGCTTCAAGTTAGCTTCTAGTGCGTTTGTGTTATTTTGAGTTCATCTTTACAACCTTAGTGCCCAGTATAGTGGCTTCAAGTTAGCTACTAGCACGTTTGTGCTATCTACACTTGAGTTAATCTTTATAGCCATAGTGACCAATATAGAGACTTCAAGTTAGCTACTAGCACGTTCATCTTTATACCATATTGCTCAAAATAGTGGCTTCAAATTAGCTACTATATAGCATTTTTGTGTTATCTACACTTGAGTTCATCTTTATAACCATAGTGCCCAATATAGTGGCTTCAAATTAGCTACTAACACGTTTGTGTTATCTATATTCGAGTTCATCATTGTACCCGTATCCAAAAGAAGCACTGCGCTTTTACCATATGAGTTTTAAGTAGTATTTCATAAACGAGGGCGAGTGTTTCATCAGGGTTTCTCAACACGAGAAAACTGATGAAAGCACGA